>JAVQJD010044080.1:0-14172 GCA_036023655.1 Nannoperca australis
TATTCCTTGAACACAGCGACCTGTGTACCACAAACTAAGCACACCGCTTTACCTTTGACTTCTGTAAATACATATTTAGCAGTCCATGTCTTGTTGAAAACACGGCATTCGGCATCAACTTTTCTTTTTTGGGGTGAGCTGACATTGTGAGGGCTAGCTGACCAGCATCACTTGTGTCTGTCATGCACCGAAGTCGTGGACATATAACACGCACATGCGTCACGTACAGAAAAAAACCCGACAGTTTTCAAAATAACAGCAACACAATTGTATACCATGAATGGCATAAATTATATTATTATATAATGTTTTTTCATTCATGTTCTGATTGACCTCACCTTTACGCGGGCCGGACAGGGATGCCCAAAGGACCAGATGTGGCCCGCGGGCCGTAAGATGCCGAGGTCTGCTATAGATATTCCTCAAGGTTGGGGCATCGTAGCTCACGGGCCGATGCTTGTAACCCAAAGAGTTTCCCAGTTAAAGCTGAGGCTGAGGGTGGATTCCAGCGGATTAGCCTTATCTTGTACTAACCACAGGTCTAGACTTTCAGATCTGGCATCTTGGGGCAGGTGATTCAGGACACTTGTGTTGTTGCAGGCCCATTGCTGCAGTTTAAATCCCGCAGAAGCTTCCTCTGGTGTCCGTACACTTTGCAGGCAGTTGTCGACATAGAAGCAGTTCTCTATACAGAATCTTAAGGCATCCTCAGGCTGAGTGTTATTGGCAACGTGGCGTTGCAGAGCATAGGTTGTGCAGCAGGGACTGCACGTTGTGCCGAAAGGGAGCATCTGCCACTCACTCTTGGAGGCTCATCCACCTTTAAATCACACCACCAGGAACCTTAGTAAGGGCTGATCTTCAGTGAGGAGGTGTACCTGGTGAAACATCCCTTTAATGTCTCCACTGACAGTTATAGGGTGTTCACAAAATCGCACCAGCACTCCTAGCAAGGAGGCACCAAGAGTAGGGAGCGTAACATGATAACATCACGCGGTAAAACACTCAACAACATCTAAGCCTTTAATACAGAGCCATATCATAACAAAGTTATCTTAGGCCACTTTATCTGATATTTTTTATCATTAACAATATGAATGCAGCATTACGATCTAATAGGACAAGTACAGAGACAAGTCCTTTGTCTGATGCAATTAGAAGGTCATTTGTGACTTTCACCAGTGCTGTCTCTGTGCTATGATGCAGTCTGAATCCTGACTGAAAGTCCTCAAACAGATCGTTGTTGTTTAGAAAGATACACAACTGAAGGTGGGGTGAAGGACCTCTGTAGTCAACATGTGTGTGTTTGTCTGTGAATATTAAAGTGCCCCCCCACAACAAGCATTTTTAAATGCATGCTCCCATGCTTCTCCTTCTCCCACCCTCTCTCCCTTTATGTCTGTCAGTGTACATTTTTAAACAGCTCAATTAGTGAGCTACATGATACGGCTGAAGGGGGCTGTTCATGTCTGACTGTGTGTGTGTGTGTGTGTGTGTGTGTCAGTGGTATTGTTGTTCCGTGCTGTCACATATGGTGGTATTTTTATGTCAAATGATGCAACTTAGTACATCATTAGGACATGTTTTCCAGGTATTGCATAATTTTAAATAGTGATAAATTGAACAAATAAATAACCCCATTAAACAGCTTTTCACTTTTTTAAAACTCCTGATTCAGGCAACATGCATCAAAAGTCACATCCTTTCTTCTCTTGCCCTCTTTCCACCAGATCAGCTCTGGTTCTTGAACTGGTTCCATTCAGGGTTTTTGGAATCTTGGTGCTATATATCCAACCAGCCCGTGTTTCCACCAGCTTTCAGAGGAACAATTGTAATGCACAACAGAAGTAAACAGTAGCAGCAAGATGGCGGATCACACTGATTATCTGCAGGCTTTTGTTCTGTTATTACAGATGTTTGTTTTGATCCAAAAAAAACAAGCAAAACAAGTGTGAACAACTATTAATGATAAGACGACAAGACTTACCATAGCAGACCATAGACCATTGTTACCTTCTCTATCCTCTCTTTCCAACATGTAGAATATGACACGCCCACTGATGTGGAGAACCTGTTATTTTTGGTTCCAGCTGGGAACCAACTTTTCAGGTTCTGAACCAATCTTTGTTTGGTCAAAATGAGGTGTGCAGAACCTGTTCCATGTTGGTGGAAAAGGGGTCACGCACACAAACTCCTGGTAACTTTGAGGTTCATTGCGGATAAATGACCACAAACTGATCAGACACAACATAAAAAAAATGATCTATAACTTTTCTTATTTCTGCCTCCATGAAAAAATAAAATGGCTCAGCTAATTCTTGTTTCAACATCCTTTTCAAATTTTTTCTAAAGGCAATTTTTTTTTTTGAAAAGGCAGACAATTTTGTTTAAAATGAGAAACTTGTTATAACATGAGAAGCTGGTATACTGTATATAAAATCAAATATATAAAATATCTTCTTAAAAGAAACTGACCAAATAAATGTTGGTAATGGCAGCTGTAATAAGCAGCCATAGATCTTGCTTCATTAATAGGAAAAGCACTGTTTTACACTATCAGTACATTTACTGACAGGATGGGCTCAGGATTTCTGATCTACATGATTCTTGTGTCCGTGGAACTCTGGCACTCTCTAACCATTCACATGCAGATATCTGTGATATGTTAGCACAAAACCTTTTCAAAAAGACGCTTTCCAACAACACCACCCACTGTTTAGTATTATACTCATATGCCAATGGATGACATTTCTGAGAAAATAGCAACATACGACATGCCTAGCCAAGCCGTGTGGTGACCATGCCATAGACCTGTTAAGAAGTGAACAAAAGCAGCTACGGGTTTGAAATGCTGGTGTGTGAAAGTGAATTTTTCCAGGAAAGACATTGCATATTTGGAATCTACTGCTGAACCTGTAGTTGGGTTGGAGTTCCCCCAAAATAGTGTTCTGTGTTCAGTTGATCCACTGTTCAGACCTGGACCTTTCTGTCTGTTGTAACCACATTGCTTTGTAACATGCGCCCATGTAATAACACATTGATGTGATGAAGAGGAGGGTTCCTTGTGGGTCTTGTCTTCTGTGTTACAGTGTGACGTTGCTGCATGTTACTTGAGAGGGAAAGGAGGAGGTCACTGTGTGTACAATAGCTTCAGTCTGTTCCTCCTCCATTTTATTTGGCTCAATCCTCCATCCACTGGACAAGGCCTTATTGATAGTAGCCCACACAGTGTATCTGCTTACCATGAGTTAGCTCTGGATTTACACACACACAGGCATCCTGACAAAAGAATGGGAAGTACTGCAATGTTCTGTATTTGAGGGAAAATGGGGAGAAAAAAGAATATTCCCACACCCATACACACCTAACAAAGAGTGTGTTTCTGTGTAGATGGGTGACATTTCATGTTGTGAGTGATGGTGGTGTTCTCAGTTTGATGTATGCAGGTAGAGGACACACAGACTCATACATCCACGAGCTCCCTCCGACACAAAATGTATATAGTCCAGTGACTAATGAGCGTTTTCCCAACTACACGACTTGTGTAACCTTCCAGCCACTGGTCTCTACTGAGTCATACAGCCAGCGGTGTGTTCTACAGTTATTGTGTATGTTTGTGCTCTATTTTGTTGTCATTTGATTGGAAAACCAAACTCTCCCAGTGCCCAGGGAGAGATCTGCCCTCCCTCACCCGGTTCAATAACAACAGACATGGCTAAACTCTGTGTGTGTGTGGGGTGGGGGTGTTTGTGTAGGGGTCAGCGACAGAGTTAATTAACGCACATCCCCTGGACCATACACTGTAATAAGTCCAGCTACTGTCTGGCTATGAAGTTCTCCTCATTTCTTCTAGCCTATCTCCTTAACTGCCTCTGTTTCCACTACACCACTAAATAGCAAAGTAAGTATTTGGTATTATGGAACTATAGTGTTTAGTGGCAGTTAGTAGTATAAACCTTTTTTTTATGATCATTTAACACTAACATATGCAAAGCAAGTCTTATTAGGCTCTAAAATGAGGCAGCATTTATTTTTTACATGGCTTAGTCAAAGTCATTTCAGGTGCATAAAGGCCTAATTAAATATTCAAGGTTGGTGGTGGTGCAAGGCGTGTCCTTTGTAATCATTGTTTTTTTTTGCTCCATGATTTCAAAACAAACAGTCATTCTTCACCTTTGGAAACAGACAGACAATCTAAGTTTAACTGCATCTCTCCACCTCCATCATGCCTAGAATTTTCTCAGTTGTCATGGAGATGACTCGGTTGTCATTATATCACGGAGGTCTGAAGCCTCTCTCACATGATAACAGGTAGTTGTATATGGGGGCAGATGGGGGTCCTCAACGCTGATCTTTAATTTGGTTCAGTTTGAGATACTGGTATTTTAAGTCAGGTCTCCTGTCAGATTTGTGAGTCCTAGACTCTAACGTCCACAGCTACCACAGATATCTTCTAGGACCCTTGATCATTAAAATGTTCTACTTTTGTCTTTTCATTTATATTGGCCAATTGATATTATGATAATTCATTGTGTTCATAAGAGCTGTAGAATCGATGTATGATTGACAACCATCAGAACTGGTCATGACAGCATGTTACATACCATTTGACTCCATAGCAGAGCTTTCAGAAACAGTAAATGTATTAAATGGGTTTTCCTATGTATTCTAACATCAGTCTATAATTGAAATTCAGTATTAATCACAGTGGTAAATTAAACAAGCGGAAGTAATTGGCATAACTCCAAGCAGCAAGCTTCAGTTTTGAGGTAGTAATGGGGTGATTGATGAAGTGTGTGTGTGTGTGTGTGTGGCTCCAGTGCACTTGTCTTGATGTCTGTTTGCTCAGAGTTTGCAACAGACAAGCAAACAGACAGAGGTCAACTGACTGCAGTCCATCTGGGCACGAGTTGATGTTGTCTTTGCTTTTGTTTGTGCACTGTGTGTGTGTGTGTGTGTGTGTGTGTGTGATTGAATGTCTTGGCGCACGTCTTAAGGAGAAGCAGAGGGGGGGTTGAGGTTATCCTATTGTTGTCAGGGTATATGTTTTAATGACATGCGAGGGTCATTTGCATGTCACAGCTAGCGGCGGTGGGTGTGGGGATGTTATTGATTGTTTAGGGGTTGAATGGAGGCAGAAGAGAGCTGAAAATGCTGGCCAAGGTCAAGAGGTCAAGCCTAGATACACACACACACGCACACGCACACGCACACGCGCACACACACACACACACACACACACACACATGCACACGCACACGCACACGCGCGCACACACACACACACACACAGACACACCAGTGCAAAACATATAGATACATAAAACTGAAAATCTCTCTCTTTCTGGGGCTCACCAGGCCTCAGGTCAGCTTGAACTCTACTCAACATCCAACATCCTCCACCCAACCCCCCTCCCACTGACGGTCTCTCTCTCCCTCTCTATATTTCTTTCTCTGTCTTGCTCTTTCTGCGTCTTCTCACCCATTAAGTACATCCCCACATTTTGAGTTTGCTAATTAAACAACCTAATGAAAACATGAACATATTTGCCTGCACTTGACTGACACCTCCCTTTTTCATCTGTTTGTTTTGTTGCACCTGTTTGTGCAGGCAAGCTTACATATTTTGCATGGCTATTTTGCATGGAATTTGGTTACACATGATTCTAGCATGCTCCACTCAAAGGAAGAGACGGTTGGAGTTGGTTGCGTGATTCCTGAGTGGGTTGTTACCTTGAATGATGGACTCCTTTTTTTTGCTTTTTCAGGCACTTACATATTATTTATTTTTACAACCTGGATGTCGATGCGAGTGATATTTACAAGTCAGAAACTGCTGCAGTAGCTCCCATGTGTCATACAACGTGTTTTAATCCAATAACTGAAAACGCCTTTAAAATAGACGCCTTTGCAGAACTCTTTGTTAGTTTCTTGGTGCCCTTTCACCTTTTGAGTTGAGTTATTATTTTATTATCAAACTATGACACATACATTCAAGCCAAATTAAGATGATACCTTTCTTGGTCACATGTACAGAACAAAGTTTGTATCACTACCCACTAACTAGATTAATCAATCATCAATATCATGGCTTTAAAAATAGCTCCAAAGTCTGTTTAGCCCAGCATAGTTTACACAAAGCCTAGAAGCAAATGTAAAAATATAAATCTTCAATATATAGATATAGATGTGTACAGTACATCTGTAAATGAACAGTACATCTTTGCATGTTCAATCACATTCAACAAAGGTCCTCTGCCAGATTCAAACCGGGGGATGTTGCAGTTTAAGTGCTACATATTAGCCTCAAGGCCAACGTGATATCTTTATTGGAGCTTTTTCTTGATCAACAGCTGGATACAGTGACTGACTGCATGCAACATCTTAAAGGTCCAAATGTCAAAGCGGTTTTGCCAGGTCTGCACTCAGACTTAGATCTAGGTAAAACCCAACACATTTTTCAATGGACCATTTTAGTAACAGTTTGGAGTGTTCCTTTTCATAGTATGTTAGTTGTATTTAAAAGGCTAGTCTTTGCTATTATATTACTGTATCTGCCCATGTATTTTTGCTGGGTTTTGCTTTCACCCACCCACACACACAGTTTTTTCTGACTGACCTTCCTTCCAGCTATGTCTCGTCCATGAGAAAACTCAGATAGCCTGCAGCTGAGGGGGGCCTTCCTTGCCTGTACTGCATGCATGGACAACTTTGTGTGTTTTCGTATGTGTGCATGTGTGCTCTGCTTTCATGCATGATCAGCCCTGTCTTCTCTGTGACCTGCATGTGTTTTGCGTGTGAATGTGTTTATGCATGGCTGACGTGTGTTTTTGAGCTTTTATGGGTTACATGTACATGTGGAGAGAGTGTGTCATCATCACACAGACACACTGAGATTTGTGACTTGAGTGTATCTTTAATACAGAAAATCAAAGACAATGCAGATTTCTGTTCACATTGGAAGAATGCTCCAAAAAAAGACACTTGGTAAAGTAAATAAAAAAGATTTTATTGGCATGGCTATGCTACACAGGTCTACGTCAAAAGTCTTTAGAATGTCAATGTTTTTGATCAATAGTACAAAACCTCGTCTACCATCTAATAAAACAGAGAAAAACCTAAATGTTCAGTTTGTGAAGCTGTTTGTGACGTTTTTTTGAGTCTTGATAACTGAAACATCAGTTATTAAATTATTGTTTCATTTGCCTGTAGCCAGATCAAGAAAAGCTTAAAAAACGGGCTATACTCCATATTATACTACATTATACAATTTCGTAGTGTAACACTAATGCTGTAAAGTCCACATTATTTTGTACTACCAGGAGATGTTGCAAGTTGTGCAGCAACAGGCATCGAGTGGCAACACAGGAATTGTTCCCAACAGTTTTACAGGTGAACATGTTACAAATAACTAACAAAGAATTTGTTACAAAGACGTTTTCAAGTTTTTGAGCTGTAATTACATGTACAAACAGCAAAAAAAAATTACTCCCAATAACACAGACAGTAGAAAGCAATGCAACAAAAGAAATAATATTTTTCTCTACAGACTTAAAATCCCCTACCCTTTTTAAAAAACATAACCTTACTCTATCTACTGAACAATGTCATTTTGATCAGACATTTTCATGTCTTTACAATCATTTTTGAAAATTTTTCTAAGCTTACAAAATGTGCCTGTTATTTTCAGTTCCTCACTGCAGCTGTTTTTACATTAGCCCTGACCCTTTGTCTCTTAAATATGCAGAAATCACATTGACTTTCTCTTTGACTTTAACCCTTTTTTTCCAATTCTTACAGCTCTCTTTCGACGTATTTGTATTTGTTCTTGTATTTGTATAAGCTTTCCCATATGTCCAGTAAGTAATGTATGGTACTAGTGAATAAAACAAAGTGTATAATGAAGCTTGATTTAAGAAGTCCTTTATTTTAAACAGTACTGTATTTTG
Source organism: Nannoperca australis (assembly GCA_036023655.1). Classification (NCBI taxonomy): domain Eukaryota; kingdom Metazoa; phylum Chordata; class Actinopteri; order Centrarchiformes; family Percichthyidae; genus Nannoperca; species Nannoperca australis. The sequence goes on from JAVQJD010044080.1 coordinate 7,949, forward strand.
CTTTGTACATTTTCTTACATGAATGCCAGTGATGATGAATTAAGTCTTAAATTCAGAGATTGTTTATTCAAATTAAACCAACAGTTTTATCTTCTGAATTTTTTATTTGTTTGTCCCCTACCTTCTGCTATATACACGTGTACAGTACAGACACTGCTTCTGCAACTGTCAGTGTTTCTCATATTCTCATGTACATATCCCTTAACAACAAACAAAAAAACATTCTGGTTGAATCCAACAAATAACCAGACATTTCTTCTGTAACGAAGAAGAAACGTCCTCTGTGACCTCATACAGACCAAGCAGAATGGTTATCCACAGTATTTGACTTGACATTTGTACCTAGTTTGTAACGTGTGTGCATGTGAGTGTGTTTGACAGCAGCGGAGCGTGTGTGTGTGTGTGTGTGTGTGTATATCTGAGGCTCATTAATAATTTATGAGGTGGGAGGGGTGAAGAAGAGGGGGCGGTGACAGATGGAGAATCAGTGAGCGTGTGAGAGAAAAAGAGAGAGAGTGTAAGGACAGAGAAACGAGCGCAGAGACAGAGAGAAAGGAATAGAGAGTGAGGAAGAAGAAAATAGATTAAATGAAAGACATGGATAGAGTGTAGTGTTTTTCTCCACTTTTACAGTTGTTATATCTGTTATCTCTGTGGTGGATTTGACTGACAGACACTCAGTCTTTGTGTTTTGCTGTTTTCTCTTTGGCTTCTTGGATGCTTAAGTATCGACGGGGATGGGGATACAACACAGTCACCTATCACTGCTGTATACCTGGACGCAAGAGCTGCACTGACAGAGGTACCGATATATCAAACAGTGTGTGCATGTTTGTGAAGGAGAGAATAAACTGACCTTCTTTCAGTTTACCACTTTTATTTTCTGTACAGAAGTAGAATTTAGCCACATAAAAAAAATGTAATATCAAATTCACAGTAAACCGTTTTTACAGTATTGAGATAAAGCAGCAATAACAACTTAGTAAAATGTAGCAGATATTTGACTGTGTTCTTTAAAACCTCACAAAGTGTTCTCTTTGTTGAGAACTAATTAATTTTCAAAGATGGCAGTGTACTGTCCATGTGGATCAAACAGAATACAGTGTATTGTACTTTACCGTGGGTTTGAGTTCCTCACAGCTCACAGCCTTTGTCCCTCATTTTATCCACATTTTTCTATTATCGCTTTCATCTCTTCACTAACTATCCCTCTGAGAACCACTGCAAAATAGATTAAAAATGTGATCAGGCTGGTGCTTTTCTCTGTGTGTGACTGAATGAGGTTGTAAACTTTAATTCATTCTTGAATTAATTATCCTGCATGGAATGTGCTTCGCTAGAGTAAATGTTATTGTGGATGGTAGAGTATGTATACTGTTAGCTCCCAATTACTTCACACACACACACATACATACACACACACACACACACACACACACACACACACACACACGTGCACACTGATTAGTCTGTCTGCCACAGTTGATTGGAAAAAATATTGATTATGCTGTGTGTGTATGTTACAATTACTCTTAAAGCTGGCTTTAAATGATACATTTTCAGTTTTTTGCAAAAGTTATGATGTGATCTGGCCACTGTCGGCCATGCCGGGAGTGCCCAGCTCTCATCTCCAGCGGCTGATAATATTTAATTGTCTCATACCCATTGTTGACGGTCTCATAATGTCACTCCTAATATATAATATATATATCCAGTTGTATATATATATATAGCCTATGTGGTGTATTACAACCCTTCAATTATTTGCTAGCTAGCCAATATCTGGGTAATTGGCTGATAGTCTCACACTTTATTAGCACAACCGCTAACATGTCTAGCAGAAAGTCACTTCGCTAAATTAGCCTGCTGACTAGTTAGCTAGCTCATGCTGACCCACCTGGCTGCTTCACAAGCTACAACTCTGCAGTAGAATGGAGCAAGTCGAGGTTGGAGTTTGCGATTTCATCTACCAGTGTTACATATCTGACTATTTATGTTTAATTCACTGCTGTGGTTCAAGAGGTAGAGCGGGTCGTCCACTAGTCCTTGGGCAGGACACTGAACCATGAGTTGCTCCCAATGGAGGCCAGCACCTCGCATGGCAGCTTGGTCGCTTGGTGTGTGAATGTGTGTGTGATTACAGTTGAACACACTACTCACGGGGCTGTCATTTTTGAAAAACATGCCAGTTATTATGGAAATAGTTAAAGTAGTTTAAGTAGTGTTTTATGAGGTGCAGGAGTTATGAGGGTTGTTGCAAAATTAAGCTTCTACATTGCATGTTATTTAACTTATTGGAACATTACGTCTTGATTAAGTAGAATAATTTACCATCGTGATGATAATTAACACACTTCATGGTTCACATTCAGTGGAAACCAGCAAGATATTTAAGTACAGAACATGTAAATGTTGATTCTATTGCTGTGAAGATGGGTTGCCTATGTACATATAAGCATAGAACCTCTTGGAATTGGTCCTTCAGTACAACTTTATGGCAAGTATGTGCCTATATTTAGAAAAAGGCATTAAAAAGTCCAACTTCATCCATTAATTTATTTGTGATGTGGGGTATAGGAAATTATCCTGTTAATGTCCTGTGGATGTTCTGCTCCAGAACGACTTGTCTTTATCTAATGACCTGAGCATAACCATACTTTATGCACTGTATGTAACTGTGTGTAACTGTGTGTGTGGGGGGGTGTAACTGTGTGTGTGTGGGAGGCCTAAGTGGCTGTAGTGACACGGGGCTGTCTGAACATGCTGTTTGTTTGTTACAGAGGAGGCTTTTAACACTGAACACATTACACACATCAGACAGCTCTCTCACAGATGTCTATTTTGTGTGTGTGTGTATATACATGTGTGTTTTTGTGTGTGGCATATGCATGTGGGAGGATTATTGCATTAATACATTTCAAGTGGGTTTTTTTTTTTCATTTGCAGGTGTGTGTCTGTGTTGTGTTGTGGTTTGTGTCCAAGTGTTTGTTGAGGGAAGCAGGGGGGTGGACAGTAGTGGGAGTGCTAGAGCATTGAATGCATACACACACACACACACACACACACACACACACACAGAAATACAGTTCTTCCTTTGTTCTGGAGCGTTTTGAAGAAGAGGTTAATGCACCCAGAAAACACAGAGAGAGAGAGAGAGAGAGAGAGAAAGAGAGAGAAAGAGAGAGAGAGAGAGAGAAAGAGAGAGAGAGAGAGAGAGAGAGAGAGAGAGAGAGAGAGAGAGAGAGAGAGACCCTAATGGACAACGACAGGCCTTTCACTGCAACTATTTGGTTGAGAGGTCTCATACTAGCCATCCCATCCCCCTTTCTCTCCCCTCCACCCCCCTCCCTGGCCAAAGGAAAAAGATCAGAACAAATTGTCACTCTGCTATCTCACATTACATGGCTTTTTTTTCTAGAAAGAACAATGCTCAAGGCCATGTATCTGATGCCAGTCACGTTTTTGTTGTGAAGCGGAGGAACGGATGTGAATTTGATTTAAAGTTGTCATGTGGATCATTATCACATGTCATTTAGAGACATTATTATATTTTCTGTGGAAAAATAAGATCAAATCTGCCTCTCAGCTGCATGTCACAGTGCAGCCCTGACTCCTACTTAGCATGATTGTACAAAAAAATAGAACATTAGCAAGTTGCATTCAGCGTCCATGTGCAGTGTCAGTGCTGTTTAATTGTGTTACCTTCATGGAGTGCAGAGTAAAGTGAAGTAGAGGTTTGGAAGTCAAGTTGGCAGATGGGTGCATAAGCGTTGAACTCTCTGATGTTTAGATGCTATATACTGTCATTTTAAATTAGTTATCTTAGGGATTTTGACTGTTGGTTGGACAAATTAGCAATCTGAAGACATCACCTTGAAGGACATTTTATATGCCAAAAGATTAACTGATTAATTGTAGATATAATCAGTAGATTAATTATTTAAAAAAAAAGTTAGTTGCAGACCTAAGGGGGTATGTAAAATCAGACAAGTAAAAAGAACTGCATAAATTCTATGAGCTATTTTAGTAATAAATGCTAATTTCCAGATTTTTTGCATTCTTATACTTTTTCATTTTGAAGTAAGTCCTCAGTAATGTTTTGTCATTCTCTGCATGTGTGTATTCAAACACAAGTTGTTGCAGTAGAACTGCATGGTAAATGTAGATGATTCTCCACATCTAGCAGCTCGAGCCATTCAAAGCCAGAAAAACCTGTAAGGTACAGCGATCGAACACCAGTTTCAGTAAGAAAAACTGAGGCGTCAGCCACACCTTCAGCTTTTGAGGACAGCACATCTGGCAAGTAAGCCGACGAACCAAACAATCAGTGCCCTATACATAACAAGCCACACCCATTAGCAAAGTGTCGTGGATTCAGAGGCAATCATCTAGATGAAAGGAAAGCATATCTGAAAGAAATGTCTATTTGCTTACGGTGCTGTGCATCTACAAAACACATTGCTAAGGACTGTAAGGCAACAGTGAGGTGCAAAGAGTGGAAGCAAGGTTTTCCAGAGAAGTCCAGATGACGACAAACCTGCTCTGTCTGTTGAAGATGGCATCTTCCTTGAGATAATAGACAGAGAAGTCTAGACATTGATGATGCAAACCACTGGCTGGCACCCTTTCCATTTCGCCCACCACATAGCTCCCTTCCGAACAAAAGAGACTAAGCTTTGAAACGTCTCTCTTCTCTGCGGCGTACTCTGCAGAAAAAGGAAGATATGAGAGAACATTTTGTTGATTTTATGAAGAAAGTCTTTGACAATGATCAAGCGGAACCAGCCCCACCACTGAAACAAGGTGAGGAGAGTTGGTATTTTCCCATATTTGGGGTGTATCACCCTCAGAAACCAGAAAAGATTTGAGTTGTATTTGCGCCCAGTTTGAAGGCATCTCATTGAATGACACTCTTCTTAGAGGACCAGACCTGAATAACACACTGCTTGGTGTCCTATTATGCTTTCGTAGGGAACACGAAGTCGTTGCTTTGGATGTTGAGCAGATGTTTTACTGCTTTATGGTTAGAGAAGATCACCGAAATTATCTCAGGTTCTTATGGTTCGAGTATAACGACCTTACTAAGGGAGTGTCAGAGTTCCGCATGAAGGTACATGTTTTTGGTAACAGCCCTTCGCCAGCTGTTGCCATTTACGGACTGAGACGAGCGGCTGAACTGGGTGAGAAGGAGCACGGCCCAGACGCAAAGCAGTTCGTTTTTCGAAATTTCTATGTGGATGATGGACTTACTTCTGTGTCCACCAAAGGTGAGGCCATCAACCTCCTGAAACGCACAAAAGACATGATGGCTGAGTCAAACATAAGGCTTCACAAAATAGCTTCAAATAGCAACCAGGTAATGGAAGCATTTCCATCAGAGGAGCGAGCAAAGGACCTCAAGGACCTGGATTTGGGTGTTGACCCGCTACCTCTTCAGCGTAGCCTTGGGGTGAGTTGGAACTTACAGACAGACAGTTTTACTTTTCAAGTAGCACAGGATGCTAAGCCCTTCACACGAAGAGGGATACTTTCGGCTGTGAATAGCCTATATGACCCTCTTGGGTTTGTTGCCCCAATTACAATGCAGGGGAAGGCATTGTTTAGGGAACTGTCAGCATAGCAGTACGAATGGGACGTACCTCTGCCAGTGGACAGAGAAGCAAAGTGGAAGACGTGGATTAATTCACTCACTGATCTAGAACAACTACAAATCCACAGGCCCTACGTACCAGTCTCATTGTCAGACACTCGGAAGCGAGAGATATGTATCTTTTCAGATGCATCAACAACGGCAATAGCAGCTGTAGCTTACCTCAGGGTTGTAGATACAGATGATCAGTGTCATGTGGGATTCATCATGGGCAAAGCAAAGCTGGCACCATACCTTTCTCACACTGTCCCACGCTTAGAGCTCTGTGCAGCTGTCTTAGCAGTGGAACTGGCAGAATTGATTGTAGAGGAAAGTGACATAGAACTGCATAGATTCAAGTTCTATACTGACAGTAGGATAGTCCTAGGTTACATTTACAACACCTCTCGGCGATTTTATGTGTATGTTGCAAATAGAGTGACCAGGATCAGGAAATTCACAAAGCCAGACCAGTAGCATCATGTTAGGTCAGATCAGAATCCAGCAGATCATGGTACCAGGTTCATTCCAGCAGCTCATCTGCGACACACCAGCTGGCTCTCCGGTCCGGACTTCTTAAGACAGGCTGATTCAG
>JAVQJD010044083.1:0-16517 GCA_036023655.1 Nannoperca australis
CACACACACACACACACACACACACACACACACACACACACACACACACACACACACACACACACACACACACACACACACACACACACACACACACACACACAGAAAGAGAGCGAGAGAGAGGAGCCTTTGAGGTGGAGCTTTGTGTGTGTGACAGGAAATAATGACAAAAAATGTAATCACTAAAAATACCACCACTTCAAAAAGATTTTTTTAAATCTATACACATTGCATGTACTCATTAAAGTGACTGAGCCAGTTAGAATTCTAGACAGTAGTTGTATTTAGCAGCAAATTCTCTTCTCAATAAATATAGATGTACAGTATATAAATGTCTCTTTTGGGCCGCGTTCAGGCCAAACCTGGAAAGGGGGGGTCGGTAGCACACGTTTCACAAGTGGACAAGTTTCCCAAGAAGTATGGGAAGGGGGGGGGGGCAGTGATGATGAATGAAGATGATGGTGCTCCACGCCAACATCCATCTCGGGTTACTGATCCATCTGCGACACTGTACAGCTAGGAGATCCTTCCCAAAAACAAACAAACAGAGTCCAGAGAATCTAAAACAGCATGCTTTGTCTTCTGCTCTTTCCGTTGCCTGAGGGGAAACAAAAGAAACCGCATAAATGAGTCTGTTTTATATAGTTTACAGCAGGAGATCATAATATCGAGATAGGGTGATAATCAGGCTCCCACGTTTTAGAACAATTCCCATAATGCTTTGAGGCTTGTATAGTTAACAGCATACAGTTATTATCAAACATGGACTCGCTGCAACGTGAGCCTCGTTCTTCGCTGATATTTGTTCACATTTTGGAAAGTGTGCCAAATGAGCTATTAGCAGTTTGCAGTGAGACAACCATCACTGGATCACTTTCATACTGAATAAAACGTAAAAACGTGATGATTCTCAGACAAGCTCTGGAGTCTTTTTGTTCCTATTATTTCTAAGACTTTTATTAGCCAACTAGATCCTCTGCAAGTGTAAGTCACCCTGGATCTAAAAATATGTGGATCACGTCCGTGGGCCAAAGTACAAAAACAAAACGCCCTGTTGTTTTTTAGGTTAACACTAGCATACACGTGTCCCCCTTCACCTCACACATTCACATCTTTGCCTCGCGTCTCTCTCCCCACGTCCGACGGCCCCCTCGGGGAGGGCGCACCTCGCGTTCGCAGTAATCAACACGAGCCATCAAAGTATTCATTCCTCACCTGACTCGGGGTACGATGAGTTCCGGTAGCCGGGGTCTCTCTGCAACTGGACGTCCTTCAGTGTGAATATGGATATGCCTGCCAGACAAAGAGTCAGTCAGTGCAACAGAAATTGCATCTCGCCCCGGAGAATAGTGGCTTTGTTATGAGAGCCGTAACTGATCCTCACTGTACACTGCAATATCTTTTCAAGTTATACATAGCGGAGCCTGCCAAGTCTGCATTACTGTGTTGCCATTTCATTACTCACTCTCTGGCAGTGAGTGCACACGTGGCCCCAGGCTCCTGAAGTACGGCTGTCTCATTGCTTCGTCGGCGGGGATCCTCTTTTTCGACTCGTACTGAAATTCGGGGGAAGTAAAAGGAACGTAGTCGTTAAAGAACGCCACTAGACAAAGGAAATGGGGTCAGCGATGTGTGATTGCATGTGAATGTGTTGGAGAGCCTTGATGCGCTTCTTTCCAAAAAAAACAGTCCTAACATAGCTGCAAAATGTGTCACGCTACTTTTAACATCCCGTTCACGCCTGGCAGATAGAGTGATACTCACTTTTAGAAATGACATCAGCAGGTCGATGCCATCAGTGTCCAACCTGGGGGGGGGGGGAGGAGAGAGGGAGGTCAGTAGAGGTGGGGGTGACTCACAGATGCTGGCGAGTGTAAGGAAGGAAACGGTCAACTATTCCACAGGATTTCCTTACAGGAAGTGACACAGAGCACACAGTCCTAACTAAACAAACCAATAACACTAATGTCTGACTCTCTACCATCTATAACGCTCTACACACAGCAGCAGCGCTCCTCTTATACCTCGGTCTGCTTAGAAACATTTGCTCATTTCCATCTCCGATCATTAGAGGGCTAACGAGAGAGGTGAGGAAGTGTTAAGAAACTGTAAAGGTGCCATATAGATATGTGAAATAACCTAATGCAACATTTGATGAGCTGGAGCCCACTATGACTAATGTATTATAAAAAGAAACCCATATAAAGTAAAAAGAAAATATACGTTTCTCTTCCTTACCTGGGTGCGTGGTTAATGAGGGGCTGGGCCTTGTACTTGGGGAACTTGTAGGACTTGAACTCGTCGATAGAAGATATTCCAGGCCAGCTGTCTTCCGTGGGAGTCCCTGTGAAGGGACATTCAATCGACCCCGTTAGAGTCAGCCTTTACCCATGGCAGCTGGAGGGGATTTTCATGCCGCCGCAGGGGCTACATGCCAGGTTTAATGCAATTAAAGGATCAAATTAAAAGTTTTTTTCCCCTGTCAGCAGAGGGCAGCACTGACCTAGCAGTCTGAAGATGAGGTGCAGCTCGTCCTCCACTGTGGAGCCAGGGAACAGGGGCCTGCCGGCAGCCATCTCGTAGAATATACAGCCCACACCCCTGACAGGAAGACACAGACAGGAGGGATTAGGTCATAAATGTGTGTCTGATTGAAGCTTTAACACTAATTCCACTCAAAAGGTCTTCTGTATTCATACACCTCCAGCTCTTTGGATCAAACTCCCCAAATTGTACGTTAACTGGCCCGGTTTCAGTCTGTCCACTGAATGAAATATCAAAGGAAGAGGCAGGAATTTATTTCAGAAAGTGGCAGGGCGCTTTGAAGTTGGAGGGAAAACCGTTTCCAGTGAAATTCCACAACAGCTTGAGTGTGTTTTATTAACAGCCATGTGCCACTTTAAAGTCTTTTCCCTGTAGATTAGGACACCTGCCTGCTGCTCACTTCACAAATTGCAGAATAAAAGAGCATCAGCCAAATGAAAGAAGCTCCAAAACATCTGTGCGTATACCACAAGTCACTGAAGCACCTAGAGACTGAAAATAAACAGACAAAAAAAATGTGAAATTCAGTTCCTTCACTGCGCTCAGTCGCACGGACATAAAGAGAGAGTAGCCAGGAATCTACTTAGTGTTTTCTAACAGTTGTAATCGCCCCTGTTGAGTGAGGCCCACTCACCACATGTCTATCTGTGTGGAGTACTCCGAGGAGCCCAGCAGCACGTCGGGAGGCCGATACCAGAGCGTTACCACCTCATTAGAGTATGTTTTAGTGGGCACAGACTTGGCCCTCGCCAGTCCTGTGGAGCAGAAATATGAGAAATAAAAATAAATCCAATGGACACATTTAGTAGAAGCTCACATGAAGGATTCCATTACAAAATGCTAAATATTCATCTCTTTTTTTATATGTATATAGCTCAATGTCATGAGGGATTTTTAAAATACAGATGAATCCGGCTTCAGAAATGTAAAAACATTTCTCAGTTTTCTTCCAAATGGCAGAGAATTTGAAGAAAAATCCCTCACGCTAAAGAATCTAAATGAGATAAATAACTGATGCAAGTACTGTACTGTTTTTATACCAAAGTCAGCCAGTTTGAGTTCTCCTCTGTCGTTGATGAGCAGATTCTGAGGCTTCAGGTCTCTGTGGAGAACTTTCCGTCTGTGACAGTACGCCAAGCCTCGCAAGATCTGATACAGAAAAATCTGGGGAAAGAGATATTGTAGATCAGCAACGATCATCACATTGGTCACATCAGTTTCAAATAGTGGTGCTGGATAAAAATAAAAGAGGTTATATATTCCAGATGCTGTTGCTATGTTATATGCAGTTTATCCAAACCTCTCTGGAATATAGAGTAAAATCTTTTAGTTTAAATGCATTGAATTAAAAAAACTATTTACATGCCCCTTCCAAATAACCCAAGATTAGTTTTAATATCAGGGTTCATACAGCTTTTTAAGAGCAGAATCCAAGGCCTTTTCAAGCACTTTTCAAGGTGACAATTTCCATGCTCTCAAAGCCTTTTTCTTACATCTTAATTGTTACTATAAACGCCAGGAGAAAACAAACAAATATGACGAGTGATTGTGAAGATGATGAAACGGCAGATTATGTTGAAAAACAAGCATTTATCAAGCATATTCCTAACCTTGAAAACATAATTGTTCAATTAAGCATTTTCCAAACTTTCAAGACTGTACAAAACATGTAATATGCAGTCTTTTAGTTTCATTCAAAAGGAGACATTAAACCAAATTTCAACAAAACGCACATAAAGATATAGATTTGTGTGGAAAAGTAATGTTACATCAAACAACTGTAACTATTCCTTCCCTGTCTACACTCCACCACCAGGGGGCACACCAACAGTGTTTCGTGTATTGACACCAGCACCACAAAGTCAGTAGTTGGTGAAGTTGGCCGGGCCAGCAGAGCCGCCTGCAGAGGCTCACCTTGACATTCTGCATGCTCAGGATGTTCCCGCAGTCGTCCATGTACTGCTTGAGGTCTTTGTCCTAGACGAGAGAGAGAGAGAGAGAGAGAGAGAGAGAGAGAGAGAGAGAGAGAGAGAGAGAGAGAGAGAGCGAGAGAGAGAGAGCGAGAGAATTAGGAGTTGAAAGGCTACAGGCACACCTACTGTTGTGCTCCTGTATTATCAACTCTGCAGAGGGTCATGAATAATAATGCAAAATATATTTATTCCGGCATCTGTGCGCAGAACAACACGTGAGTCATGCAGGAAGCGAGGGCCTCACCAGGTACTCGAAGACCAGTGTGAGCGACTTGTCTGTGTGGACGATGTCATGCAGCGTCACAATGTTGGCGTGTTTCAGGTCCTTCAGCAGCGACACTAGAGGAAAAGAAAAGCGGAGGCGGCTGAAACAGTGAGGATGTGAATACACTTTTTTTGTTAAGTTTACTTTTGTTTAGTACAACAAAACACCAGTAGTTTAGTTTGTTCAATTTCTGATGTGTGGTTTTCATTTAGAAAGAGATTTAACCAACAAGATTAAACACAGTCTTCAAAGAAAAACAAAGCACAAGATAACAAGTTGAAAACATCACTCTCCTTATAAAGTTCTTTCCTGTAGCATGTTGTACCCACAGTGCATTTCTCCGGGAGGAAAGCAGCCTGTATTTTCAGGCACTTGTGTGAGGGTATTTACTGTACGAGCGCAATTCGAGTGTTTTATTATCTAAAGCAAACATAACTAGTAACTAGGGTTGAATTCAAACTCTAGGGGAAATACCTGTTCCCTCAAACCAACAAAACACCACCACAAATCAGCAGCATGTGATACATTTTCCTCCCCTGGCAGTATCAACTTCAGACCAGGGCTATTAAGATGGTCATACACTCTCATATAACCATTCAGAGATGTTACAGAACATGCTAAAGATAACAGCGGATCTAATCAAATGTTTCTGTATGGCTGGAGTACGTTTATTTTCTCCCGAAGGACAGCATACTTTTATCAATATGAAAGAATACCTTTAATACATTTAAATAAAAAGGTTTATGATTCATTATCTGGAGTTTAAAATCAATCTTCTTTTATCCCCGGACTTTTGGGAAAAGAGAGAAAACCATCAACCCTACCAATAACTGGACTGGACTAGATGGCGGCTTATTATTAAAGCACGAGAATCTACATTAAATCTAACTGGAGGCGGTTGTGGTTAATGCATGAGGTTCAACACTGAACCACCATACCTTCTCGGATAGCCGTGCACGGCGCCCCCTCCTCGTGCTCCAGTCGGATCTCCTTCAGCGCCACGAGGTTGTCCGTCAGCTTACTCCTTCCCTTGAAGACTGTAGCGTACGTGCCCTGGAGGACAGGAAGAGGAGGCATGAGATGAGGAAGCGTTTCAGAAGCTGGACTGACGCAGCGCAGTCAGGCTGTTGGGGGGGGGGGGGCAGAAACTCTCACGTACCTCCCCCAGTTTGTCCAGTTTGATGTAGGTCTCCAGCTTCCCGAACCCTATTTCTGACTGGAGGAGAGAAAAGGACAAACCGCATTAATGAGGGAAGCGTCTTTATTAGCACTGACAAGCTTACAGACACCACGACAAATGCTTATGACAACAGAGGGGGGGGGGGTAAGGAGGTCACACACCCCCAGCCACCGTCAAAGCTAATCTCTTGCGACAAAGGGGACCGTTGGCTTTTGACTTTTACAATGTTTGCTTAGAGGGAAGGGAGGGAAAACTTTATTTACAAAGCATATTTAATACACAACTGCAAAATTCTAATGTGCTTTAGAGCTCCAACAATTGGTCAAATGAATTGGCAGCTAGCTTTCACTCACTCTGCTGGGTCCACCTTTTTCTAATGTCAGGATTTGATGCTTAATATATTTTGGTTCTGGACTGCAAGTCAAATAAAACAAGCACATCTCCTTGAAGCTGTGGGAAATTATTACATGTTCCCGCCATATTCTGACATTTTAGATTTTTATAAAATCATTTTCAATCAGTCAAGAAAATAGTCGCCAGATTCACTGATATATGAATAATCATTAGTTACAGGCCTTATGTAAAAGCCCATAAACAAACTATTGTTTACGTGAGCGTATTCAGGAAAAACATAAAAACTAAAGGCAGCTTCATCAGGCTTTGAACTGACCCTCTGTACAGCATGAAGACCAGGTGCCAGGTGAGCCGAGAGGTCTGGGTGTGGATTTTTAACACGTTGAACACATTTTGAGCAAAGTCATTCAGTTGCTCTATAAATAACTCCGCAGGGGAGCGTGTATGCAAATGTGGTGGACAGCGTGAGGCACAGTGTTAATGCTTTTCCTCAGTTCTGCTTTTGACAGATGCGTGTTCAAAGTGAACCCACAAGCGAATTATAGAGGCCGCTGACAAAGTGAATGCTGAAGATGAGATTAGACAGTCCGAGCGCTCGCTCTTTCAATTCTGTTTCTTGCCTCCTTCAAATAAAACCGAACTCTCGCAGCTATCTTTATATTCTGCTGCAGTTTTCTGTTTCTATTTCTCTCCCTTTCCACCTGATTCTCCTCCACTGATTCTCAAATCAGTACTGCTCACTCTGAGACGTGGGCAGCAAGTACTGCACATTTACATAAGCACAGTTTGGCACTTTTATATACTTTCTCTCCATAGAATTCACAGGAAAGTACTGTAGTTTGGATTCTACTGCATGTATCTGACTGTTGTGGCTTTCAGCTACTTTGCTGACCCAGAAATTAGCTGATATGATGAAATAACTTGATTTGTCAGGTATTTAATATGCTGCATTACAATTAAGGTCAAAACGCTTAGGACTGGATTGCGTAGAAGATAGCACTCAGTCATAACTCCAATGTGAACACATGATACACATATTTTTAGATTCTGCGTGACTTACACTTACCAACTATTTAATTATCTCTGCGAATAAATGTCAATTAATCCACTTAGAAATCATAGGGAAAAAAGAGGCTCTTTATAAAACCAGAACGTGCCTGAGAATCATCATAGTTTTAAGTTTTTTTTTGTATTAAGTATTTCTTTAGTATTGCAATCACAAACTGCTAATAGCTCATTTGGCACACTTCTAATAGTGCCAGTTTGCCAAAATGTAAACAAATACAGGGTAAATGTAAGTCCAATGTCTCTTTTTAGCTTTGTTTTTGGTTTCCAACAAAATATCTGATTCTTTAGAAACTAAATGCTCCACTGTGTTCCCCAGCTGGTCACTAACGTTGGAGCCTCTGCTGTTTGGTGCCTGTGCAGGTAGTGAACAGTGGGTTAATTAAGAGCTGGAAAACTGGAAACAGCTGCCTGCTGGGGCCGGACTGACGAGAGGCGAGTGTGTGGCTAGAAAACCAAAACAATGAGCTGAAAGACATTAAAACGCTGAAGGAAACTACAGTCACATTATTATTCGCTGCGGTTTTGTTGCTACGAGTGACGCCCTTTTACATTACACAGTCATTTGATCTATTAATATAAAAATACTGATGAGTTCAGCATTAAGTGAAGGATCTAAATACTTTCTTCTAAAAGAGCAGACATTTTCTGATAGTGTAAAGGATTTTTTACTTTTGCATGTCTTTCCTTAACAATAAAGAGATTGAGCAGCCACAGCACTGAATCTGTGAGGCCAATTTCAAATTTCCTTCCTCTGTTTTATCATTACATTCTCTTTTCTTTCTTGTCCTCTCTCTCCCTCTCTCTCCCTCTCTCTCCCTCTCCCTCCCCCTCTCCCCCCTTGTCTCTTTCAGTCTCACCAGTGAAGCTCTGCGGGAACGTCGGCTTAGCGGTTGGTCGAAGGGCGGGCTGCTCAGTTGCAGCTTCTCCAGGTAACCGTCAGGTATCCGGATGTCAGCCGGCAGGGACAGACGTTTGTTCAGGTCCTGCGCACAAATACACGTACACAAACACACACACACACACACACACACACAGAGATTAAAACAACAGAGAACCTGATTTAAAAACAGTTAACATGGTGTAAAACCCTAAAAAAACAGGAGTAAACCCTCAGAAAACTGCGTAAGCTCTGAATAAATACCAATGATTGACAACTAAATGGCACAAACCCAAAGTAAACAAGTAGAATCTGTAGGAACCAGCTAGCTTTAGGCCTCATTGGTCAACAGAGAGGGCACTGTGTGTACACGTGTAGCAGCATGCGTCTATACAGTTTTGTGTAGCAGACTTGTGTACGTAATGAAGGCTGCCTGTCGAGCCCTTTAAGAATTCGAGGTAAAGTCTTTCCCAGAGCAACAGTACTAAAAGCATGATCCTAACGACTTGTTATATAAAATAAAACACACGCTCACAGTACAAGGTCTGAATTTTTCCCATCATGCATTTCCTCTATTTGTTAGATTACTGTTAATCCGGCCTCTCTCTCTTTCTCTCTGTAGCTGCTTTAAATCTACTTCCACTCCCTCTGAGGTAACACTGGACACTTAGTAACACCCCCTCCCTCCTAACCAACACACAACAGTACGCAACTTTGAACTTTCCACATTTCAGTAACAAGCTCATTGATAAATGTGTAACTGAGGGCGACAGACTTGTGCACGGGTCAACTGACCCCTAAACCTTTTATAAACCGTGACAGTGACTCAGCTCTTTGCCTTTGTTGTGGCCTCCAGCTGACAGATATAAACATGCGGTCAGTTTTACAGGAAGTGATGTTTTTACCAACTTGAGAAAATAAGAACAATGAACATGGAAGTTGATAAATGAGTTGTGTTGATTTTTAATGTAAAATAATTTATACTCTGATGCAGAATGTAACAGGGCAGAAAAATGTGTTGTTTTGTATGTATTTCTTTTTTACATTTAATCAACTTTGCCAATGGCCGTGTACAAACTGATTGATTTCGAGCAAATAAAGGGGTGTGCTTTGTGCCAGATCTACATATATTCCTAATTACATCTGCGTGTAACCTGCTGTTGAGGTGACGCAAATAAAAATTAAATGATAAGTCGACTGAGCGAAAATTCATCCACAAGAATTTTTATAATCAATATGGGGGAATTAACAATTATTTTCCTCTGACTATTTCCCACTAATTCTATTAATTGCTTTTATTCTATAAAATTTGAGAAAACAGGGAAAAGATTCCATTAAGGATCCATTTCAGTTTGATGTCATGTAAGACAAAGAAAAGCCACCAGTTCTCACGTTGCAGAAGCTAAACATTAAATGAATTATCAAAATAGGGGTTTGTTCATTTTCTGTCGATCAATTAACTGTGGCAGTTCTTAATGGATGGTGAAAATCTATAAATAAAGTCATTTAAAGAGCTGCTATGATGTGCCCTTGTTTTTGTGAATGACATTAAATCCAGTTTTGGTGGTCTGTAAGGATTGGTGGTTTGTCACCAGAGCAAGTGATGCCATTCATCACTTGACCTTTGCACCCCACTCCACCCCACCCACCGCCTCCAGTTGTCCAATCAACCCGCCCTAATCTCTTACAACGTGGGCCCATCTGGACCGTATTACAGTAATCCTTGTGATGTAATCCCAAAACAGCACTACTTCCTCTCCAGTGAGAGACGTACAATCCTCCACCTGGCCGCAGACGGAGGGATTTCCTCACTCTTCTTCCCACACTTCCTCCTCCTCCTCCTCCTCTTCTACTGTCCCACCTCTCAGTGTCAAATCAGCACAAAGACAAAGAATGAGGCCACACAGTGATTTCGCTGCTGGATCACTTCATCAACAACAAGCCCGCTGGTCAATCACGCTGCTCATACCAGCACAAACAATGCATGGAGTGTTTGTGGGCTACGAGAAGGAATCTGAGTATAAACTGTGTGTGTGTGTTTGTGTGTCTATGTGCTTCTGTCCAAATAAGCCTTTTCTGGTTGTGAAACAGTCACAGGAAGCGTAGGGTGCACTACTTGCAGACACTCTCGATACACAGCGAGAGGTGATGCGTCATGTCTCCGTGTGTGGGCAGCCCCAAATGGAGTTAGCCGCTTAACAACACGTCTAAGGGTTTTTGTCTTTTACTTCATGCAGTCTTGCATGTTTGGTTTGTCTCTGTAGCTACTGGGGTCTGCTTGTAAATCCCCAGAGGTCCTGCAATCAAACCAACCAATAAACACCGTCAGAGTGTGTGTGCTCTGCAATCACAAGACCTTTCCTCGCATGATCACCCTGCAGGTCCTGTGCAACATGTGCGTTTGCTGCCAGGATGTCAACATCAACCACACATCAAAATAGGCATGCACCACAATAACAAAAGTAAAAAGAAAGTCTGCTCTTTTTGTTAAATGTTGCAGATTTGTACATTGAATTCAATGAAATGATTTTATGGAAATGTAATGGAAATATGATTGTGAAGAGTTTTAAACTGTATTTCATTTTACTTTATCCCATCTTAATAGCTGCTGACTGTAGGATGTGCAATAGACCTCTCATCACTTTACTCAAAGAGTATTTTGAGAGACGTCCCTGGAAGTTTGGGACCTCCATTTTCATCTGCATATGTGGAAATATAGATGGTGAAAGAAGGGAAATCATTTATGGCTCAAAACAGCGATGATGAAAATGGAAATGTGAACTGAAAGTGGCTCTGTAAGTTTGAGAATATTTAACAAGAAATATTTCTTGTTCACTTTCGCAACAAAAGTGGACAGTCAGTGGTACTGTGGCATGTCCGTTGTGCATCCTCAAATTCCATTAAGATGGACTGAAGGGAGTAGGTCTTGGCTTCGTTGTAAAAAGAGAGCGATGAACGCACAGTTTCAGATATTGCTTAAAATCCTCAAACACAATCCAAACATCACGTCAGAACTCACGTTAAAATGGTTTTGTTGTTAAAGTAACATGAAGCACACGTTGAGATCTAAAGTATTTTTACATTTCTTAAAATGTTAAGACTTAATATTTAATTCTTGATTGTGTTGAGCACTAAACAAATAAATGAAGCACCAAACACTGATGTCAGCCAACATCAGAAATCGCGATTTCTCCTCTTACTTCACGCTGCCTTTTAATGTGTCCCTATGAGCTAGCTGCATTCCACTCTTGATGTGGTTCTGCATTTTTGTCGCCTTTCTTTCTATACGCCCTGCTGACTAAAACTGCATGCCATGACAACTTCGTCTTTACAGTGGCTTTCTTTCGTTTTCAAATATTTAAACTTTGTGAATTTGAATAATACGGCACTGTATTTAAAAATCACACGCCCTGGATTTAAATACAAACGCTTAAAATTAAATCCCTCTTAGACAACGATAAAAAAATTATAATAATCACTAAGTCTTTCCATAATGTGTTGACATTATGTAATCACCAGAGGAATGTCAAAGTCTGCCTGACCCTTTCTAACTCGGTGTGTGTGTGTGTGTGTGTGTGTGTGGGGGCAGCTAACGACTTGCATGTTCATAACACATTACGACAATATGCCTACGCTGAATGCCATTTCTTGGAGAAACATCCATTGTAAAAAGGTTCCGATCATTTTGCTTTTCTTGGGAAATGAATCAAAGCCTACCTTCAAAGAGGAGGTTGAACTGTTATGAACAGGTATGAATAAATGTGTCATGATTCATAATGGGAACATATTCAATCGTCAAAGCTTGTTAATAGTAACCAGTGACTCATACCCCGCAACATATCCGCCGTTTAAAAAGCACGGAGGCTATGCAAGGACAATGAGTCTAATAGCAGAGAGAAACAAATCCCACCTCTGCAGAGATGCGTCTGTTCCCTCTGTTCCTCAGACAAACACCCGTGGGCGACTGCACCTCGTCAGAGGATGTCCCCGACGCCTGGTCGCTCTCCCCGTCCGACCCCATCTTCAGGTTCTCATGGACGATATCTAGAGTAGAGAAAGAAAGACAAATAGGAAGAGAAAAAGAGGAAGGGAGGTTTGAGTATGAAAGATGGAGCAGGGCTCCACACTGACTGATGACTTCAACAGGAAAGAATAACACTCTCTTGGACACTTTTACGAGCCCCTCTGTTCTTATCAAGCTCCTGGCTGTTTCGAGCAGGGGAAATACACAAGAGGTACATTAGGTTTAATAAGTGACTGACAGATGTAGTTTATTTCGTTGCCACAGGGCCTTACAAGACAAATCCATACATCAGCCTGTCATTTTCCCATGCCTAAACAAACTCAGATTTCATACATATAAAGCACATTGCAATTTGCTCCAGGCTTTATGTTAATATTAGAGAATGTTGTGAATTTAAATATTGTATCTGGGTTGGAAATCCAAGCTGCTGGTTTTGCAGGAAGTGTCCAAAGTCATTATTTTTTGTCTCATTTGCAACAAATGGCTTATTGTGTGGCTGAATGTAACACACTGGAGTGATTGTACTGATATGTGTGTCTGAGCCAACATATGCCTCTAGCAGAGCTTTGTTTGAGCACATCTGACTCAGTTTGGGCTCAGCTGACTCAGAAATACGTAAGACAACGAATTTACATGTAGTTTTGAGGATAATCTACATGCAGACATTTATTTAAGCTATTAAACAGTAAAAATTGAGCAGCTTCAAATCCAAATTTGAGTAAAAATCTGAAATAAGATTTGTTGCAACCTCTCAACTGATTCTACCTATGGATACAAAAGAAATCTCCTGTACTAAACTTCTGTTTTAAGTCACAGGAAGAACGAATATCAAATGTGATCCCAGCTTGTGTGGATGTGATAAGTGTGTGTGTGTGCGCGCATCTCACCGAGACGGCTGCCATTGCGAGGCATGACCATGAGAGAGCCCAGGCCTCCTCCGATGACGCTCTGAGGCCGTCGCAGCGGCGGCTTTTTAAAGGAGCCTGTGTACTGGTGGAGGAAGGAGTGGACACTGTGGGCGGATGGGGGACGGCCATTCCTCACTATGGGCTCTGCGGAATATGACACAACATTTATTGTTGAATGATGACAAAAAAATATATATAATTTTATATGCGCATGGATGCACAGTGCACAGGCTGACTGAGCATATGAGCCTGAGAATGAATGCATGTAACTGGTAACGGAAACACTAACACTGGATTTTATAATGACATTGACAAAGACAATGTATTTCATGTGAATCTGTCACATCTTGGCCAAAACCTGAGCTGCTAATAAGACCAGTATCACCTTGGATACTGATGGACTGAATAAGCAAACAAATTTACAAAACGCACTGGAGTTTCCACACACTGCTGCACTTTACAAACACACCCACAGGCCCAAGATCAAAATCCCACCAGACGTTTCTGTTTTGTCTCCACACACAGTCCTCAGGTTTACTTCCACTCTACAGGCGTCACCACACTCCATCAGAACTGCTTGTCGGACGGTCGAAAAGCTTCGGGAACCCCCTCCACACTTTTCTGACATCTGATTTGGGGGGTTTCTGTAACTTTCCGGCAGCAATGATCCCACATTCACACCCACATGCAGACATGAGAAAGGAGCCGGGGTTTGAACTTCTCTCCACCTTCAAGTTCTTTTTGAGCCATAACCTGACCCGAAAATCAGCAACTATCAATGAAAATCAAGTTGGCTGAAAGATCTTTAACTTTTTAATAATTTGAAGGTGGTGAGGATTTTAGGCTTATTGCGTAGCATAACACCAGACTGCATTAGAAAAAGGGGGGGGGGGGATCGCTGTTACATAAATGGTTTTAACTCATAATCCAATATCAGTTAACTGCTGTGACTTAGTGAAAACAGTCAATTGCATAAAGTCTGTGTTTCTATAAATGGAAAGAATTTTCTTCATCACTGGTTTATAACAGAGAAAGAAAAACTGTTAAACAGAGAGACTGACGAACAGAAAGAAACTGCGTGTTTGAGAACTGTGCCAACATCCATGGAAAAATAAATATGTTTTTAAAAAAGAGGTTGTTATACAATAGATTATACGGCAGTAGCAGTTTAGGGTTTTGAAATGTGTTAAATCTACATGAAAATTAAGAATTGTGAGAATTTGTGATTACTAGTACTATTTTCAGCACACCTGAAATCATCATGACACTAAATACACTGCAGCTTACAAGCAACAGAACTTATCCTGGCTATACACAAACAATAAACACTTTGGTGCAGTCCAATATTAATGTGCTTTGATTTTTCCAGAATATCACATTCCTACAGCTTCCCAGTCCCACTGAAACAAGAGTTACCTAACTGTAAAGAGAGCTGGGGCAGTCACAATGTGCCCTCTCATCCAGTGTAACTCTTATACTGTAAATAGCCGATATCAAGAGCCCACTGTGTAAACAAAACGTTGTGTAGCCTCAGCAGTGTATTTTGGCTCTTTTGAGAAAAGGATCTACAACAGCCACACAGAAGAGCATTTGTCCAAAAGCAAGAATGGAGCTGACAGAGGTGAAATATTTATTATGTATAGAGTAGCACCAACTAAAACACCAAAAGTGTGTGTGTGTGGGGGGGGGGGGGGATGGAGGCCCAGAGAAGCTGTTTAACAGGCAGACCTTTGCCAGACGGATACTGCAGGACACGTGCAACAATTAAAGTGAAGATTAGGACGAGACACAAGCCTGCTGTACATGATTGCATCACAGAAAAGAAAGATGGTTACGGAGCTGTAAGAGGTCACCCTTACTTAACATGGACTGGTTATTTTTTTATCCTTTTATCCTAAACTCGTCGGATACCCCAAGAACAAATCAATCTGGCAGAACAGGAATTATGCAGAGTGTGGACAGGTGTATTGGGTTAGTTTGAATAGAAAAAGGTCCATTGTGCTTCTCAATTTTTCTTTCACATTGCAGCTCTGTTATATTTTGGAATGAAGGTAATTTTGGGTTGTAGTTCATGGATGGTTTGCGATTCCACTATTAATGGCCAAAATGTACGTTTGAAGTGTCTGAACTAAATACAGCGATAATATTCCAAATATTGCTTTGTTTTTCTATGAGTTAGAATCGCAAAACCAACTCTAACATTTACATTACATTACATTTCATTTAGGCATTTAGCAGACGCTTTTATCCATTTAGTATCAGTCACTGTAGTCTTGGTAGCCTCGATACGCATTTGTTTTGGGTCGTATAACTGACGACAAAGTGCTTTCCTTCACTGAGACATCGCAGCAACCCTTCCTACACCAGAGTAGATAGATGCACCCGGGCTG
Source organism: Nannoperca australis (assembly GCA_036023655.1). Taxonomy (NCBI): domain Eukaryota; kingdom Metazoa; phylum Chordata; class Actinopteri; order Centrarchiformes; family Percichthyidae; genus Nannoperca; species Nannoperca australis. The sequence continues at coordinate 15,584 of JAVQJD010044083.1, forward strand.
GCTGTCATCAACCATTGTCCCTGATTGTGACACTTGAAAAACAACAAAAGCGTTCTGTAAAATGCATCTTAATCATAAATGAATCTGAGGCAGAAGATAAGACATGTAGTCGCGGTGTCATGCGTCATTTTACGTCTACAATGTCTTAGCTGTTTAGCTTTGAGAGGAAGCAAACAAACCTTGTCACCATCTAAACCACCCCCCTCACAGCTTTGAGTTGCCTGGTCAACCAATTTTCAGTGCATTTCTAGACTTAAATCGTATTGCTAAAATTAAGCTCACAAGACTCAGGCTGCCTTTCACGAGGCTGATTCAGAGTACTGCAGGACGGACGTCAAAAGTTTGGAATGCTTGGTGTGGCCAATATTACAAGTCATGTCATCAATTTGTTATTCTATTGTTGTATTTTTGTTGCACTCGTCAACATTCCCGTACAAATCAAAGAGGTGTCTCCTGGATTTCCTTTGAAATCTGAAAAATACACAGCGCCCCCTATGTAATATCCAGGTCCTTATGCCATCTCTCCCTTATCTGTCTGCAGCTGCTGCTGCCGCTGGCCTGGGTTATAAGTGTTACATAATCAGATCAGGACCAGAATGCTTTGCCCAATCACAGCATTCAGATCACATCTCATCTGGCTACTCCATTCTGTCTCCTCTCTACCCTGCTTACTGTTACACAGGCTGCTAAAATCCCCTCACGCACACACACACACAAACACAACATGATTCTGTGTCCCCACTCACCAAGCACAGAACAGTCTGGCCAAACCTGGTGTTAATCACTACACAAAAAGCTCTTTATAAAGCCCTGTTAGTTCTCAGGGGGAGGTGGGGAGAGGGGGGTGTATGCACTTGGACGATCTGATTGATTGGAGAAGGGGAAAAAACTTCTCATTTGAACAAAAGAAAAGAGGAAAACTGAGGACAGGCCT
>JAVQJD010044092.1:0-12706 GCA_036023655.1 Nannoperca australis
GTTGCATCGTGCCTCTCAACCCCGTGACAAAGCGGCATAAGGTCGGCAGAATACGCGAGGAGACTGGGTGTCCGAATATCTGTTGAATATCAAACGTAAAACTAACTTTACCACGGTCTTCCTGGTCTGTCTTACTTTCTGTTTGCTGTCTAACCACACCCGCACGAAGAGACAAGATGCCCCTATTGGACCAGAACTTGTTTTTCACGTTTTCACATTGACCATACGTCATCACTTGTATGTCCTACAAATAATAAATAACAATAATGTTTTTCTAATTGAAGATACTGTGAAGAAACGTGACTGTGAACAATGACAACTAATCTGTATTAAAGTATAAAAGAAGATTCCAAACATTGTTTTCCACGATGATCAGACATCTTGTGCACAGAAAGTTGTAAATACCTGCACGTCGACACACGTGAAGTCAAGTGTGAGCTTGCAGGATCCGTGGGCGGTGCTACGAGTCCGTGCAGAGGGCAAAGTTCCCCCTTTAGTAAAGCAGATCCTTCTCTCAGGCTCCGAGGACATGGACCAGGACAAAGCCGTGTTGTTGAACTTGTGGGGGGTCGCTGTCTCTTCCAGACCTCATGCTGTGTTCCACAGGTTGGAGGAGGTGCACAACCTGCCCAGGTAAGGAGGCGTCCCACCACCTCTGCACTGGAACATATTGGATCTGGTCAGAGTACAGCTGTGGTTTCTCGAACAACTGTCAGCACTTTAACATACATCAGATAATAACATCTGTCCAAGAAGGAGAGTGTAGATGTGTGAGGGTCGTGCAACACGTCAGCAGGATCTGCTGCAATTTGAACTTTAGACGGCAGGTGCACATAACACATGGCCAAAAGTGAAAGGACACCTGAACGGGATAATTGGAGGAAATTAGATAAAATGACACATTCATGTTGGACTGTGTGAAATTCCAACACACATTTAAGTTGTGATGTGTTTCTGTGGAGTTTGTGCTTGGACCTGTGAGGTGAGGGGAGTGTTTGAGGCTTTGAGGTGAGCGCACAGCAGCTGTTTCTGGTTGTGGGGGAGGTGTTCGGGTCTGAGGTGCTGGTGCGACACCTAGTGGCAGCACATATAGTATGAGACCCTTTAAAGTCTTTAGTCCTGCTGTTTGTCTCTCAGGGGTTTCCTGTCCAGCGTGGCGTCCCCAGAGGACAGCGCCATGAGCCGGGCGGAGAGAGGCCAGATGACGCTCTCTCAGGTGGGTGGAGTGAAAATAATCTTTTACTTTACTGCCTCCTGAAGCTGTTGTTCTGACTGTGTGTGTGTGTGTGTGTGTGTGTGTGTGTGTGTGTGTGTGTGTGCGTGCGCGTGCAGATGATCCCAGCGTTCCAGGACGAGTGTGTGAAGGAGGCCCAGGTGAAGGGTGTGACTCTGCCGTCTGATTGGTCAGTCAGAGGCCTGCTGGAGGAGCTCAGGGAGGCGATGATGGACGTCCAACCAGCCGTGCTGAAGACAGCTGCCCGCCTGCGTCACAGTGGTACACACACACACACACACACACACACACACACACAGCAGGGTCACTTCACAACAAGGTGTCTGCGTCCCATCAGGGTTACTGACAGCGGTGCTGGCCAATCACTGGCTAGACGACAGTGCGTCTGGAGATGGTCCAGCCCGCCTTCTCTCTCTGCTGGGCGGCCATTTTGACCTGGTCCTTCAGTCCTGCCGCTCGGGTCACAGGGTCCCCGAGTCCTCCATGTTCACCTGTGCCCTGCAGCACCTGGGGGTGACATCACAACAGGTAGAGGACACACCCCCTCACACACGTACACACACACACACACACGTAGATCCGGGACACAGTTTAACCTGTGGCCTTGTTTCAGGCTGTGTGGATGGATGCAGATGAGGAAGGTGTGAAGGCAGCAGAGGCAGCGGGGATGAAGGCCATCCTGGTGGGAAGTCTGGCCGACTCTCTGGAAGAACTGGCCGGGTTCACAGGAGTTCAGGTGTGGACCAGAACAATCTGAGTCTTTCAGAGGAAGGAGAGACAGAGACAGGTTATAATCTGAGCCTGAGCTGCAGGTTTATCTTCACACAGGTCTCTGAGGTGAAGACAGTGTCTTCCAGAGCATAGAGGCTAAAGGTGTAACCATGGCAACACACACTTCCATGTGTTTCAGGCGGTGTCAGCAGAGAGTCCTCCAGCGCCCTGCAGGCCGGATGAAGTGTCTCACGGCTACGTCACCATCAGGGTAATGATCTGCACCGCTCCACCTGGTTCTGTTCAGGGGAGGATGGAAGGAAGACACACTGGAAACCTTGTTACCCCCCCCCCCTCCCTGTGTGTGTGTGTGTGTGTGTTTCAGCCTGGTGTGAGGACTCATTATGTGGAGATGGGCTCAGGTCCACCGGTCCTGCTGTGTCACGGCTTCCCAGAGAGCTGGTACTCCTGGAGGTACCAGGTAACGAGTCAAAGTGTGTGTGTGTGTGTGTGTGTGTGTTTCTGTGCCTGAACACCGCCTGCTCCCTCTGATAGATCCCAGCTGTGGCAGCTGCAGGGTTCAGGGTGCTGGCTCTGGACATGAAGGGGTTTGGAGAGTCCACAGCGCCCCCAGGTGTGTTCAACACACACTGCAGGAATTTGAATCCAGACACTTTTACTTGTACACTTCACATATTGCATGTTTTAAAGGTTCATAACTGTGGTTTCCTTCCTGACAGACATAGAGGAATATTCTCAGGAGCAGCTTTGCAAGGTCCAAACTCACCGTCACACACACACACACACACACACACTCATCATTAAACCTAAAGAAACATGAGACTCTACGTTTTACAGAAGATTGTAAAGTATAGTAACTATATAGTTTTAGGTTAATTAATGCAGTTTAAATGATTCTTCATGGCCTCTAAGGTTCTGCTGTTGAACAGTATTTATACATCTCTCTGGGTTTATTCAGCAACATGTTTTTCCTCCAGGATTTGATCACATTCATGGACAAAATGGTTTGTTTCACATTACACACGCCCCCCCCCCCCCCCCCGGCGGCAGACAGAGTGTTAATGGTGAGTTTCTATGTATTTCACTGACACATGAGACTTGCACGTCTTCTCCAGATGATACCACAGGTCATCCTGGTGGGTCACGACTGGGGCGGCATGCTGGTGTGGACCATGGCCCAGTGTTACCCTGAGAGAGTCAGGTGATCTCACACACACACACACACACACACACACAGGTTCAGTGAGGCTCCCCAGATACCTGTGATAAAGTGTGTGTGTGTGTGTGTGTGTGTGTGTGTGTGTGTGTGTGTGTAGGGCTGCAGCGTCTCTGAACACTCCTCTGTTCCCCACTGATCCATCTGTGGCTCCTGCAGAGAGACTCAAGGCCGTTCCCATATTTGACTACCAGCTCTACTTCCAAACGCCTGTAAGTCTGTCAGCAGCATGCTAACATGCTAACACGCTAGCACAGGTCAGTCAGGTACTTGTGTGTGTGTTGCAGGGTGTAGCTGAGGCCGAGCTGGAGGAAGACTTGGAGAGAACCTTCAAGATCTTCTTCTTCAGCAGCAGTGAAGAGGTGAGTGGACTCACTCTCTCACTCGCAGGTGGAAACACCACCTTCCTGCTGCGTAACCCGCGCTGTGTTTGTGTGTCAGGCGACGCGTCCCGCTCTCACCACCGCAGGAGTCTGTGCCCGAGGTGAGACCCCCACCCTGATGCCTTTACACAGCCCATTCACTCCAGCAGCGAACTGACACGTCCTGTTGCAGGTGGTCTGTTTGTGGGCCTGCCGGAGCAGATCCCCAGGAGCTCCATGCTGACGGAGGAAGACCTGCAGTACTACGTCAGCCAGTACAGAGAGCGAGGCTTCAGGTGGCACACAGTTAACAGAAACAACTAAACCCAACATTTGTAGGCAGGAAGTGCTGGTTAAAGACCTTAGTGTTGCCTGTGAGACTGCGTGCAGGGCAGCACTGGTTCTTATTGAGATATTCACTGATAATGTAAAGAAAACATGATCTTTGATGCAGAAAGGTGATCTCAACACTCAACATGCAGTATTTAACACATTATCTGAGCTGCTCTTTGTGTCTGAACCTCTCCCTCGGATTTGTTTAGTAATCACCAGAACTTGCTGCTGCGTGTTTCCAGACACATTTGAAGCAAGAGATTCATGGAATAAGTGAGAAAAGAAGCAGCGTGCTGAAAACTCTTTGACTCTGGTGTCTGGTCCACAGGAGGCAGCTGAACTGGTATCGTAACGGGGAGGCCAACTGGAGCTGGATGTGTTCTCGCCCTGCTGGGAAGGTTGGTTACAGAGCACAGCGCCTGAACCACCTGCTACAGACGCACTGAAACTCTTTCTCCTCATCCGGGGAAAACCTGCAGCTCAAACAGCTGACGGATTAGCCTGAAATGTCATGGAAAACAACGAAAAGAGCTGCTGCATTAAGTGTGTGTGTCTCTGTGTGTGTGTGTGTGTGTTAGCTGCTGATGCCGGCGCTGATGGTCACGGCAGGTAAAGACCCGGTTCTGCTGCCGGCCTTCTCCAAGGGGATGGAGGACTTGGTGAGGACAACTATCAGCCTCACAACAGATTAGTCCCTTCCTGATTCTAGATTATTGGAAATCAATCTGTCGTCTCTTGTTTGTGAACGGCAGATCCCGAACCTGAGGAGACGACACATCGAGGAGTGTGGACACTGGACTCAGATGGACCGGCCGGCCGAGACTAACAGCATCCTGATCTCGTGGCTCACAGACACACTCGGGAAGGAAGGAGGCGTTACCATGGCACCCAAACTGTGAGGGAGGAGCCTCTGAGTTGGATTTGAGCCAAATAAAGTCATCGTGGTCTCATGCTTATGTGCAGAACTGAAGCTTATTATATTCTATTAAAGATGGATTGGACTGATCAGCAAACAGGTTTATTAAAGTTCTAGCAGAACAGAAGAAAACAACCAATCATGATGCAGCAAGAAGAGAAACTAATATACTTTGGGTTAAAGATGCAGCACGCGTACAAAAATACATCTAATCTAAATCATGAGGACACACCCGTCCTTTAGAAGAATACAATCTAGTTTCAGTCAGATCAGGATGTAAAATGAGCTGATCTAAAACACAGGGCGACTCCTGTCTGCAGATATCTTGGTGTAAATAACAAACACGCCTGTAAGGTAGCCCAGCCAAAGGGTTTCTTCTTCATGTCCTCTCAACCGTCTCCTGGACACCAGCAGGACGGCGTCGCCCCCCGGTGGCTGACATGAGAACAGTCACAGCTTCTTCTTTTCAAACAGCTTCTTCCAGGCCGGCATGATGTGTTTATAGATCCTCTCTATCTGCAACACACACACACACACACACACACACGTTAAGCACAGCCTGCCTGCGTACTCAGGTGTTGATGCAGGTACATTCAGACCGTTGCTCCACCCACCTGCTCCGACTTCTTGACTCCGTACCGGAGCAGCGTCGCCTGGTGCTCGCTGTTGTGGAACAGGATGTCGAAGGTCACCTCGCGCCCCATCAGGTCGTCGATGGCCGGCTTCACCACGCTGTGGAAGTCTCTGGCCGAGTGCGAGTCGTCCATCATGTTGTTGACCTGCGACACAAACGTTGTTCTTCACAGCCCCTGGGAATGTTGGAGGAGGCGGGTTTCTGTCACTCACCTTGTAGTTCTGCCCCAGCAGCTCCAGGGGATCCAGCTTGACCTCTGACCTCAGGGCTCGGCCAAACAGCAGCAGCTTGGAGTCTGAATCTGACCGACACACAGGAGAAGTGTTACAGCGGTCGCCTGCAGAGAACGAGCGGACTCGTGCAGGTGTGGTGCTGTTGTGAGACCTCGACATGTCAGGTGAGCCACGTAGGGAACGCCGTCCCGCTCTCCGTAGTACACGGCGAAGTGAGAGAAGTACTTGTTCCTGGGATACTCCACGATGTCCCCCGGGAACAGCTTGGGCTGGGAGTGTTTCTGCAGAGACAGGAAGCACGTGGCCGCTCTGCTGTGTGCTTTACATTTCTTTAACAGTGGATCTGTCACATCACACAGTTCCTGGTTACAACCTCCATGTTGGCTCTGCTCACACTGATTTATATTTACAGTGTTCTGTCGTGGTATTTCCCCACAACACAAGCTGCAGCCAGCCGAGCAGGACGCCACGACATGAGACGCCTTCTCATGAAGACAAGTGTGCGTTTTCTATTTCTGGCCTTTCATGCTGCTGCAGAACGAGCCTCTATTAAAGACCACGTGCACACACGCCGCAGGTGTGCACGTGTAAATGTTAAAGCCTCTATTAAAGACAACGTGCACACACGCCGCAGGTGAATAAATGTGAAGAACTTCTGACATCTTGTGAAACCAGAGCACATTCTGAAGTCTGAAAGGTCCACAGATGAAAGTCAAAGCTAACGTCGTGCTAGCAGCTCTGTGAGGCTGCATGACAACACTCTGGTCATTAAAAGTCAGAAGGGTTGATCCTCTGGGGAACATGAACGCCTGTCAGTCCACTAAAAAGTGGTGTTGGTTCCTTTAAACCTTTAAAAGAAAACTTTAAACTACTGGAAGAGGACGAGAGGATCAAACATCGGTCTGAGAAACAGACTTTTAGAGCTGAAAGCTGCTGCTTCTGTTCCACGTTGCATCAGTACAGTTGTGGAATAAAGAGGGCACAGGAAGTCGCTCCGTCTTTAAAACCACAACCACAACCAAAGCTAGAGTCCGAATGTTTACACATTTCACACAGTGAAGGAGCTCAACGCTCACACAGAAGTAATGGTGATAGAAGCTGCACTCACCTGACCCATGGAGTTAGATATTCACTGTCCTGCTCCGAGTCTCTGCTCAAGTGAAATCCACCACCCAGGAAGTCCATGTGCTTTACATACAGAGATCAGCAGCCTGTCACAGTCACAGCACACTGACCTTCATCACCCCCACGCTTCACCTCCCCGGCTTCTTGTGATATTTGGGGAACATTTCTGCGGTTTCTACACGAGGTGATTGGCCGGGCAGCACCCTGGCTGTCCTCGTCCCTCCACCTCTGGGCGTGTGGAGCAGGTGTTTCCTACTGAGCCAGAAAGAGGAAGTAGCTTCGAGGCAGCTTCAGTCAGACGGCTTTTACTGGAGACATGAAGGCACTGAAGTGCACACCTGTTGATTTCTGACTGTGTGACAGGTCATTAGTGAGCATCCTGCTAAAATAAACACCAGCTTTCACCTTTTCATGGAACATTTCATTTAATAGAGTTCTTGAAAGACTAAATATGTTTGTGTTCTTCCCTGAATTGTTGATGAGTGAGAGGTAAACAGGCTGAACATCACTAACAGAGGAGATGTCAGGATCTAAAACCACGCTGGTGCTCACACACACACACACAAAGGCAGCTGCAGTCAGCAGGACTCAAGTATGAGCTACTTCCAACCAGGTGTTGTGATCGAGTGCTGAGAGGCCGACGGCCGCTGCGTGGTGGCAAGAAACAAGTTCAGCAGAATAAATTAGAACTGAATAAAAGCTGTCATTTCAGGAGAATGAAAGAATAAAGCTGTCATTTCAAAATAAAAGCTGTCATTTCAGAAGAATAAAGCTGTAATTTGACCATTAAAAAGGTCGTAATGTGACTTTATTCTCTTACAGCAGTTCTGGACATTTAAAACCGTCTGATGCTTTTGTGATTAAGCACATTTATTTAGTCCTTCTGTCAGTAAAAGTCTTCTTAATAAGTCTTCATCCCAGAATAAACCTGCGCTCGCCTGAGGAGGAGACTGACATAGTGTTCAGGTTTGATTTCCTGTCAAATTATCAATAATCATCATTTCCAGGAGCAGGAAGTTTAGATTTTAGCGTTGCAGACGTGTGATTCAGAGGCTGCACAGGAACCCCACTGAAACACTGAGCCCAGTCTCTAACTGTGACATGATGCCCCACCTGCTGTCATGGAAACACACCAGCAACACCACCAACCCCACCCTCAGGTACAAAATATAGATCGTCTATAGAGAGAAAAATAAACCTTTCAATACATCACACACACAGTTAGAAAAGACCACAGGAGGCTGAGGACTGCGATTACTAAAGAAAAGTGTGTGAGTGTGTGTGTGTGTGTGTAGCCCACACACACACACACTCACACACACATTAATGCCCCTTGATAAAGTCAGTGCAGCACTACAGTAGTTCAGTCTGTCGAAGGCACCTGAGTTGAGCTCCAACCTGAGCTGGAGGTTCACCAGTGTATCACACACGCAGTGCACCTAGCTGTCCTCCTGCCCCCCCCCCGGCCCCTCCTGAGTGTCTTTGCCCCAGTGGAGGCCGTTGATTGGTGCGTGCTTGTCCCAGCTGTCCGTGTTGTGTCCGTGTTTCCTCTGGTGGCGTTTGTAGTTGTCCCAGTGGCCCGTGGTGTAGTCGCACTCGGCGCAGGCGTACGGCTTCTCGCCCGTGTGCCGCAGCATGTGCCTCTTCAGGTTCATGCTCTGGTTGCAGGAGTAGCCGCAGACGCCGCAGTGGAACGGCTTGGCGCCCGAGTGGATGCGCTCGTGGCGCCGCAGGTTGGCCAGGTTTCCGCAGGCGTAGCTGCAGGACGGGCACTGGTACGGCTTCTCGCCCGTGTGCACTCGGAGGTGGCGCTTGAGGTTGTCCAGGTGCGAGGAGGTGTAGGGGCAGTGCGGGCAGGGGTGGGGTTTCTCCTCAGAGTGGGTGTGGGCGTGGCGGGCCAGGTGGTTGGGGTAGTGGGACAGGAAGGGGCAGTGAGGGCAGCGGTACAGCTTGGTGCTGCGAGGGCCCTGCCGGGACCCCCGGGGCGACGTCGGGCTGCAGGGAGGCCCGGGCCCATCTTTAGACAGCAGGTCCAACGAGCAGCGGCGGCACACCTGAAGAAGAAAGCAGAGCACCCGGTGAGAAGGAATCCAGAGCACTCAGATCCACAACCAGCCCACGGGGTCAGGACACGTACCTGGGCTCCGTCGCCCTCCCCCTCCGCCTTGTCCCCCTCCAGGTCGGCCTCCTCCAGGGTGAGGCCACACACCTGGCAGCACAGGGGGAAGAGGAGGACAGGGAGCGGGGCGGAGGGAGAGCCGAGGCCCCCCAGAGTCTGGAGGTACCCCGAGTCCTGGGACACTCGCAGGGTCAGGTCAGACACGACTGCACGGAGACACAGAGAGAGAGAGAGAGAGAGAGAGAGAGAGGACTCAGGACTACAATACAAACTGATCATCACACTTCCTCCTTTTACTTCTTCTACACATCGTCTAAGTATGAAGGGAAAAGTCCCGGGTGGTTCTTCTTTCCTGTGAAGGGTGTGAGTTCTTCTTGATAACGAGCAGGACTCCGTCAGAGCGTCCTCGTGATGCAGCTGAGTTCAACAGAGGCTGATAAACACTCAACCAGAGACCACTTCTCCTTTTCTAGCTCAGTTTCGACTGCTTGCTTCCTGTTTTGTGCAGGAGTTGAAGCGTCTGAAAGAAAGTTAGTTAGCAGTTAGTTACCTTGTTCAGACGCGGCGCCGGCCTTTTTCCTCCTCCCTCGCCTCTTCTCCTTCTCCCTCCTCTGCGGCCTCTCCTGCGTGTGCATGCGCTGGTGTCTGCGCAGGTTTCCCAGGGAGCTGCAGGCGTAGCTGCACTGGTGGCAGCGGTACGGCTTCTCCCCGGTGTGGGTGCGGGCGTGGCGCTGCAGGTTGACGAGCTGGGCCGAGGCGTAGGGGCAGGCGGGGCAGCGGTACGGCTTCTGGCCGTCGTGGGTCCTCATGTGGCGCTTCAGGTGGTTGGAGTAGCGCGAGGTGAAGGCGCACAGCGAGCACGAGTACAGTTTAGGTGGGGCTCCGCCCGTCTTCCCCGCGCTTCTCCTCTTCCTGTCGGAGCCCCCGCCGATGGATCGGTCCGCCGGGTCGGACCCCTCCACCTGGGAGGAGTCGACAGAGGCTTCATGCTGGAGCCACTCCTCACAGCTGAGACAGTAAAGCTCCGCCCCCAGGTCCAGGCCCACACCTGGAGGGAAACCACACGTTTAATACGAGTAAGATGAGAAGAACCCACCAGGACTAAAAGACGGTCCAACCGGTACCTAGGTCTAAACCGGCTCCCAGAGGCGTGTCTCCCAGGAGCTGACCACACCCTTTACAGGACAGGAACGCTGGGAAGGTGGAGTCTGTTGGTGCTGAAGGGTCGTCCTCCTCCACGCTCAGAGAGAACACCGTCATACCTGAAGAGGAAGAGGAAGAGGAGAAATAACACTCAGACACCAACTCTTCTTCTCTGTCTCACATCCTGGGCTGAGGGGGTGTGTGTGTGTGTGTGTGTGAGAGATACTGTTTCCTGTTTGTTTCCCCTCATAATAAAAGTGCTAATCACCTCTCTCTTGTAGTCAAGTTACAGTTCTTTCAGACTAAAACAAACATTTATTAAAATGCCGACATTAAAAAAAAGAAAGGATCCGTAAAGTTGTGCAAAACGTCTGCAGATCAAACTGGGATAAAGAAACCAGTCTGCAGATCAAACTGGGATAAAGAAACCAGTCTGCAGATGTTAATCTGACGTTGTGCTTTTCCTCTGTGGGTTGAAGAAAAGAAATCTATAATCTCAACAGAAAGTACGTTTCAGCTTTCTCCCCACTGCATTGAGCTTTTATTTTGAAGGTTTCACCAACACCTGCAGAAGTGTCTGAAGAGAAGAAAAACCAGTCGGTCAAATCCTTCCAGTTTGTAATTTAACTACCTAACACACACCCCTGTGTGTGTGTGTGTGTGTGTGTGCGTGTCTGACCTGACTCTCGATCCAGCCCCATGATCTCAGAGTCTCCAAACTCCAGCTCTCCGCTCAGCAGGAAGTCGCTCTCCAGAACCAGGCAGCCCGGCTCACACACCAGCGCCCCGTCGTCCGACTCCACTGAACACACACACACACACACACACACACACACACACACACACGCTTGTATTCATGTGTCTGAAGCCTGGGATCATGTGAGACAGGCGTTGACAACAGAAGAAGATGGACCAGAGCAGCGGAGGTGGAGAGGAAGTGAAGGAAGTCAGTGAGGAGGAGATAAGGAAACAGATCTTCTGACTTCTGTCCAAAAACCAGCAGAGAAAGTCACAACTGTGTTGATGAGTATGTTAGTGAGCTCTTCAGTGAGGTCCAGTGCATATGTGTGTGTGAATGACACTTACAGAAGCTGCTCGTCCTGGTCACTAAGTTAAGAGTTACCAGGTTTCTCTAATCCCAGAGCCCGAGTACTGAAACCAGGACTCACATCCAGGAGGTTTAAGAGAAGCTCTCGTTAGAAACCGGGTTAGTGAAGCGCATGTAAACACACAGGTGGTAAAACTGAGACACGTGTGACGTAAAAAGGAAGGAACGAGACAGAAGCCAAACAGGAAGCAGGAAATGAAAGAAAGGAAGGAAGGATGGAGGATGAGGGAGCGGAGAGGGGTCAGGTACAGGCCCACCAGGAGGAAGTGTAGACAGGAAGCAGAGAGTCCAACTGAGCCAGAACATTCAGGATGAGATAAGAAACACATCTACTTAAAGGACAACAGTCTTCCTCTCTGACACACGAGGAAGAGGAGGCCTAGCCTGCAGCGGGTGTGTTAAACCAGTTAGACAACGTTTCATGTGGGCTCAACTCAGAGGCTACAGCTTTAAACGGTAAATAAAAGTGGACAAAGAGCCACTTCCTGAAACTTTGACCGTGTTGAGGTCTGCAGAGAGGAAGGCCGCTCGTTAGACCCCAGACTCACGTTTCACCGGCTGCGGGTTGGATTGTTTCCTGCGCGGCATCTTGGCCTCTCGTCGTCCCGGATCCGGCTCTGGTTGTGGGGCGACACCACACACACAGTGGGCTCACGTCCGTCCGTCAGCCAGGCAGCCAGCTAACTGCATGTCATCATCATCATCACCTCCTTCCTCTTCCTCTTCCTCCAACAGACAGCAGCAGCGGCGGCGGCGGCGGTGTCATCGCTAGCAGCTGGAGCCTGAAACCAGTCCAAACCAGTCGAACCCTCTCTTAACTCCAACAAACACGAAACTGCGTGTGTTCACAGCCTCATAACATCTGCCACTTTAAAGCTGACACTGTCAGAGTCCTTCTTTGTTATTGTTCCGCAGTAAATACACGGAGCCATCTTGTTAGCCACCTAGCTAGCTAGCTAAACTCAACGTTAGAAATGAAGCCGTTTCAACTACAAACACTGAATAAGAACTACATTTGTAGTCGTCGCCCTGCTCAGAAACCTACCTGCGACAAACTCCCCCCAAAACACGACAAAACGCCGCTACCTGTGTCGAAAAGTAGTCTTTTGCTGCTAAACGCACACCGCTGCTGATGACAGAGGTACGCCGGGTCCGGGCTTCGGGTGACGTCAGTGACAGCAGCAGAGGATTGTGGGATTTGTAGTCTTTATTCTGCGTCTCTGAAGCACAACAATATTTGTATTCAGAGAAACTTTATTATCTTTTTTGTATTTCATTGAATGTATTAATTTATTTTATGTATAATTATAATATTGTGCACTTTGATACTTTTATTTTTGTCAATATTATAATAAAGTTTGGAAAAAATAAATTCAATCCATTGAGGTGTTTTGTTGAGTTTGGTTGATTATTTGTTATAAAATCAATTTTCACATTATTTCTCATGACATTTATGATATATGATAGCATACAATTTAATAATACAGAGTCATAATAATAAAAAATATGGCAAATTTAAATAATTAATATTTTTGAAACATTATATATTGG
>JAVQJD010044100.1:0-22722 GCA_036023655.1 Nannoperca australis
AAGCACGAGCAATACTAACTGTGTGCCCTGGTGCTACCGCACCTCAGGCACACAAATAAAAAGAAGCACGAGCAATACTAACTGTGTGCCCTGGTGCTACCGCACCTCAGGCACACAAAAAAGAAGCACGAGCAATACTAACTGTGTGCCCTGGTGCTACCGCACCTCAGGCACACAAAAAAGAAGTTTTGTTGGTGACAAAAAACAAGAAACAAGAAATATTTTCATCTGTATACATAAGCAAAAGATAAATAGTGCATGACCCATGTGAAAAGAATCTAAATAAAGTACAGCTTCCACCATCAGGCCAGTTTCACCAGTCTCTCACTGGCCTCCCACAGTTTTTTTGCTACACCAGCGTCTCTTGCGAACGGACGCAGAGTCGCCGGTCGGCAGTCGACGAAGTAACCCCCGCTGTGTGTGGCAGCTTCATCTGACACCGCACAGTAGACGACAGTCTGAGCTCCAATCTCACACGGCACGAAAAACATCCACATGATCACCTGCATCAGCATCCGGAACAAGATGGAGTAGTGGCACGTCCAGCTGCTTCGGACAAAACCTGGAGCAACAGATGAAAGCAGAGATATTAAGTGTGTGTGTGTGTGTGTGTGTGTGTGTGTATATATATATATATATATATATATATATAAATAAATAAATGGTGTCAGGAATATACACAGTGTATGTTAGGGGCCATTATGAGTCACTTTACATCATGAATAAGAAGTATTTATTGTGCTATCCTTAAAATATATATATTTTTTAAAAATGCAATTGACTTTTATATATAACCCCCCCCCCTCCCTCAGAGATGACAAATACAGAAAACTCAAGGTTATAAGGTTCTATGTCAAACTAGGTTCTATATGCAAAATGCCTGTAAATAAATACAATATTGTCAAAAAGAAGCCCTGCTCATTGATTTTCAGCTTTGACCTAATACAACCACACATACTGTTCGAAAGTAAAGCTACTACATATAGCACAACCCTAACTGTTTTATTTCAAATTAAAATATATTGAATTAAATAAAAATATAAATATACAATAAATACATTGATACAGCACTTGTGTAAAAATGCATGTTAGCAAAGTCCTCCATTCAAAACAAGAAGTAGGGCTGTAAATGTAAACACCCGTCAGGAAGGTCTTCAAATGTCCGACCAACAGTCCAAAACCCACAAATATACCATTTACATTCATGTCAAACAGAGAAAAGCATCAGATCCTCACACAGAAGAAGGCGGACCAAACAAATGATCCTGTCACCTTTGCTGGAAAGGACTGTGAAGGTCTTTTGTTTGCCTGACAGAGCTTTGATTTTGTAGGTGGACGACTTTTTAACCCCTGAGCTTCAGGACTAACTGCAGAAAGTGGACATAATCCAAAACTCGATAATGATAGAAAACGTGTACAATACACACACACCCATATCAGTCATTCTTAGTGACTTTCAACTTTATGCTGAAATGCTCTTATTACAAAATCAACACACAAACTCTTACCAGGGTGCACAGCAGAGGCCGTCACTCCTCTCCCTTCGGTGATGCGGGCCAGTTCCTGACTGAAGTAGACGTTGGCCAGCTTGCTGCGGCAGTAGGTGAAGAAGGGCAGCAGGTTGTAGTTGAGGTCCTGGAAGTCCAGTTTCTGGTATTTGTACGTGGAGCATGTGAGGGTGACCACCCGGCTGGGGGCACATTCCTTCAGGCGAGGCAGAAGCAGATTGGTCAAGAGGAAGTGACCCAAGTGGTTGACGCCAAAACACATGCTGAAGCCGTCGTCCGTCCAGTCGAGGACGCTGGGCATGGCTGAAGAAGCAACCAAACAAGGAGGTGGAGAAAGACGCTGACTAATTAAAGTGCACGCCCAATTACAGACTTTAACTTTTTTAGTTTTAAATTAGTAGATTTTATGTGTAGAAAGCAAATCAAACAAAACAAATCCCATGACAAGACCAAAACCAACAATGTCTGTGTCTGTGGCCCCAGACAGCCCCAAAAAATATAGTTTCTTATTTTTGAATAATTTTATAAAACTGGGTGCTGTTGGATTGAACCACAACAAACTGGTGATTAGAATAACACGTCACCCAGTGTGTGGCTCAACTCTTTAGTTGCTAAAGATGACAGAAGCCTGGTAGACTTTATATTCATATAGCAAGAATAAAATATACATGATCTCAATTATTATAAATGTAGCCATAATTGTAAGTCAAGTGCATTTATTTATATAGCCCAAATCCCCTCAGAGGCCTTCACAGTCTGTACTGCAACGTCTATGTTTAGACCCTTTATTCAGACAAGGAATAATTCAACAAATCTTTAAGGCAATGTTAGCTGGTCAACTCTGACACCTGGCCAATCAAACCTGTAGATTATCTAGTCTACCCTTCTGTCTTTCTGTGGTGATTGTTTTCATGTGTCACCTGCATTGTTGATCAGGATGTCGAGCCTCTTCTCTTTCTGGAGGAAGCTCTTACAGAATTCCCTCACGGAGCACAGGTTGGCCAGGTCCAGCTCCATGTGAAGGACGTTAAGGCTGTGGCTCTTGAACTTTATCTCCCTCACAGCCTTCTCAGCCTTGTCCACGTCTCTGCAGGCGATGATGACACGGGCGCCCCTCATTGCCAAGGCGACAGCTGATTCCTTGCCAATGCCAGAATTCCCACCTGCACAGAAAACAATAGACTACAATAATAAATGCATGTGTTGGTGCCCGTGTGGGCATCATGGCTTGAAGAGGACAGCAGCAATCTCAGTTTTATTGTAATATCAGACGACAGGCAGTGGCAAATATGTCAGTCCAGCTGAATTCAAACAACATTGATCTTCATACATACAGTATAGTCAACAAAGTGGTTTAATAGTTACTAAAGGAAGATATTTGCTGTGATAAACAATACATTTACCTGTAATAACAACTGTTTTGCCATCAAGTCTTTTCAGGTCGGTGCAATACCTCCTCTTTTTCATCCATTTCAAGATGAAAAAAAAAACTAAAGACGCAATGATTGTGTAGAGAACATACATTGCTACCTTCAGAGCTACTTATCTTTTGTACTGATGCTGCTGTCTAACGTTATGTGAGCCTGGAGCTAACGTCAGCTAGCTTGTTAGCTTGCTAGTTGAGTAAGAAAAACGTTCATTCTGTCCCATACTATTCCTCCCTTCTGGTACTTGTCGCTGTAAACGTGTCGGAGACGATCCAGGACGAATTAAGCAAAAAAAAAGAAAAGAGGACCGTTATTTTCTATTATTTGACAATCCAATTCATTCTGAATCACTTCCCACTGAGACGCGAGTGGCACGATGTGCACATGCGCCAAATGCGCAGATACCGTAAGGTCTCGCGAGAATATGTTACATCAGCGTGAATAAACACATCCGTAAACTGCTAATTTGAAGTTCTGGCTAAAATGACTTAAAGACGAATTTATAAACAAGATGACAGTGTTCGTATTGTGGAGCATAATGTGTATATTGTGTGTTGGTAAAAAAAATACTTTTAAAACCAACGGACCTACGATAAATGAACGTCTGTTAATTGATAACTTTATCCACTGCCGTCGGAAACGAAGGTTTGTTTGTTTGACCTTTGATACACCGTGACTGCACAAATCAGTGCCAGGGTTTCAGCCAAGCCTGTTCACGGAAGTTATTTTGTTCTCTGACATAAACATGAAAGCACACTTGAGAGAAACCATTTTTCTCTTTGGAATTTTTCTAATTTGCTCATCTAAAACAGAAGGTAAGTCACATTCAGAGGTATATTAGAGACTAAAGATTCATATGAGACTTTGGTGATTTCACTTTTGCATAGAGGAAACACATTTTTAATTCGTATAACTTGTTTACATTGTGTATAATAACTAGGTACAGCAAACCAAATGATGCAATGTGGTGTGCTGGTGTCAGGTTATAACTTTCAGACGATTCATTTCAGTTATTTAATATCATTATTTAATGATTTTGAAAGCATTAGGTTTCCTTTGTGATATTGTTTATTTAAATTTTTTTATTTTTTTTACAAGGTCAAACATGCAGGGGAAAGTGCGGAGACATATCGGAGGAATGCTCCTGCCATACAACCTGCGTGTCTTTGCTGAACTGCTGTGCAGACTACAACCAGTCCTGTTTCCGAGTAAAGCCTCACTCCAGCTGCATGCTGGGAGGAAGAGATCTCAGGATCCTCAGTCTGGTCCTTCATCCTGGTGACCAACTTCTCTGCAAGTTTGTGTCTATGAGCACACACAGTGACCTTTTAATACACTCATCATTACAGGTCCACATGTGGAACACATTAACAAGTGCAGTAGATTTAGTTCTGTGATAGCCTACATGTACTGTCTGATAAAGTATTGCTAACTGATATTTGTGTCCATACTGAAAAATAAATGAAAAGAACTTTCTTAATATCTACAGTGTATTTTTGTGTGGATCAAAAGATAATTTTAATCATACAAAAAGCAAAAAGGATTATTTTGCAAATTTTGCAGAGCCTTTGCAAATTTTGTAACGTTGAAGAAGCACTCTTTGAAGATATTAAGCACCAAACATGTCGGTAGAATCTTTTTCATCGAGGAAATGAAACATGACATGAAATTGATTAGAAATATTTTTCTCATGCTCTTGTATTATCAATATAATTTCAATATGTAAAATAGTTTAGCCTTCATTTCCATTATTATTGTCCCATACTGTCCTTCGGTGATTGACTTCCATTTAAAGTTGTTCTTTAATGTGATGTTGCATGAAAGCACTTAAAAGTACATTCTACTGACTGTAAAATGTCAGTATTAACAGAAGAAAGAAGAAGCAGTCTAAATGTATATCAGGTTTTAAGGTTGTTTCTAAGATTCCTGTGTCTGAAGATAAGTCCCTACTGGCTGAGGGCAGGAGGTGTTGAATTTAGCTCTCGCTCATGAAGTCGTTACTACTGAGATCTATAGGAATATATGGCTCAATAGAGCTGTTACAGAAGAGAAATGGTATTAAGAGCAAAGTAGTAGTGTTGTGTGGCTAGCCCAAAAAAAAGAAATCAAGTTTGTGTTTTTCTGTTGCAGGTTCAGAGGTGAGATTGAACGAGAAGGGTTCATTGATGCTGATGGCCACGCCTACTGTATCTCTCCTTTACTGTATGAGACTGGTTGGATACCATTTGCTGTCTCAACAGACGGAATACATTTTGACAGATCTGGAGAGTACTTGTCAGGTAAGTTGCTGAAATGTAATGTCATTTAAAATTTCCACCTCTGAATTTGCAAATGCCTGAACCTTTCTTATGATTTGTCTCATTTAGAATCAAATGACCACTGTACTGATTGAGGATCAGTCATCGGAAATTACTTTAAATGGTATTAAAAGAATACCTCTGGTGAATTCAGGATAGCTTTTCGTGTTTAACGAGATATGTTCTTACAATCTGGAAAATATTACAACATTAACTGACAATTCTCTTGTTTGCATGATCTGACATATAAACTGGTTACATGTGTGTCCCCTTATTATTTTCTGTTTTTCACTGTTAGTCCACCCCAGTAAAGCGGACCCTGCCTTTGAAATCACCCTGGTGAATGCAACACAGTGGCAGAACTACGGCACGCCGAACGTGACAGGACGCCTTAATATGACGTGGAACAGCTCTTTGGTCGGAGCAGAGGAGGTCAACATAGAGCTGTGGGGTTACAGGGAGTTCAGCAGGGGCACAGAGGCAGGGACGAACGGATCGTCCTCTGTGCAGGCTGAGCTGACCTATCTGTACTCTATCGGCAGGAATCTGTCCAACACTGGTGCCTTCAGCTTCACCCCCGAGCCCTCACAGGACTACACTGACTGGGAGTTGGGGAATATCCGCATCACTGCTAATTCTGAGTCAGATGGAGCCAGGTAGCCGTAATACATATCAAGCATTGTAGACATTTTTCAGTCTTAATAAAAACATGCAACGTAAGAATACATCTAAAAAGAACTCCAGATTTAAGGTAATGCTGCAAATTTTACAGCATTACAAAACATTACAAAAGTGACAGGGACAGTGTTTGCAATAGTGTGAATCTACCAAGTATCAGAATGTCAGTGAGGTGATCTGGATTTACTCATCAGATCCTCATGTGCCTGGTTGTAAAACCTAACATCCAAGGTGCCTTTTCCTCCGTGTCGAGGTGATAACCAACATAAAAACACATCACATTGATTCCAGAGTTCAGTATTGGGAGTATTTGTCAGACCACAAGCAGCTGAAAACATTGATTGACTAAAGGCGATTGACAGAAAATGAATCAACAACATTTCTGATATTCGACAACAACAAAAATACCAAACATCTGCCGCTTCCAGCTTCTCAAATGGGACTTTTTACTCTCGTGAGTTTTACATGCATGCAAATTAAATATTGTTTGGCCTTTTCTACAGTTGGTCAGACAAAACAAGATGTCATCTCAGTCTCTGGGAAATCTTGGGAAAGTTCTGACCGTTTTGTGGACAATTAAACAATCACATCATTAATTTCAGTCTAGTTCTAGTTCTAGTTTAGATTTTAGGAAAACTATGTCTTTCAAAGTAACTTCGAACGGTAATTGTTCGTTTGCAGGGACGTACAGGGGCTCTGGAGTGGAGCTCATGTCTTAGCCTGGCACTTGGAGCAGGCCTTCAGAGATGACTCTGCAGCCTGGGCCAAGAACAAGTGTCTGCAGTGGGACGTCCTGGAGAAGAAGCTGCCCACCTTCCTGGATGAGCTCCTCGACTGTCCGTGCACTCTGGCACAGGCCCGGGCAGACACAGGCAGGTTTCATGTGAGTGCCCTTTACTGAATCTGGCATTAAAACAAGTAATTAGTTGATGTTTGAATGTTTGAAGTAGGTATTCATCTTTACTTTCGTTCTTCATTATTATGTCAGTTTTTTGTGAATAACCTCAACTCAAACTGCCAGAACAGTACACTTGTTCATTGTAGTCAAAGATATTAATAAACAGATAAATCAGAGAAGATTTTTTTTCAAGGTCAAATTTGTATTCTAATATTGCAAGTAAATGATTCCCATTGACACTGATCAATGCGTATTGATTCTTGATCCTAAATGTATTTATTGCCAACTCACATTATTGTTTTATTGAGACAGATTTTTATTCCCTGTGTTATTTCAGACTGACTATAGTTGTGACATTGAGAGGGGCAGTGTGTGCACTTATCACCCAGGTAGTGTCCACTGCGTCAGAGCAATTCAGGCCAGGTAGGAGTGACAAGAGGACCCAGTTTTTACCTTTTATACAAGTGAAAACCTTTTTTACCCTTTTTGACATGATTTTCTCCACACATCTCCAGTCCCACGCATGGATCCGGGCAGCAGTGCTGCTATGACAGCACGGGCGCTCTGGTGTTGACGGGAGACTCGATCAGCGGCAGCACCCCAGACAGGGCTCACGACTGGGGCTCGTCTCCGTACAGGGAGCCGCCACGGGTGCCGGGGTACTCCCACTGGCTTTACGATGTCATGAGTTTGTACCACTGCTGCCTGTGGTCTGACCACTGCCACATCTACTTGGACCATCGGCCTTCTAGCGGGTGTCGCAACTACCAGCCACCAAGAGCTGGTGAGACCATTCACAAGTCAGATCAAGTGTATTTATAGACATACGACTAGTACTCAAGTACAGTACCACAGCAAAGTGATGATAACGGCCTTATTAGGACCTATTTAACCAGGTTATTTGAATCAGATTTCTGGTTCATTAGTTGCTCAGCTCTCTTGATCCTTAGGATTTGTAGTTTATTGTTTTAGTCTACATTAACACCTTTTTTTCTCACAGTCAAATGGATGTTCTCATTCACATGCATGTTTAGTTGTGTTTTGGGAATTTATAATTATTGAGATGTTAACGTACGTCGTAATAATTTTGTTTTTTAACATCAAAAATACAGAACCTATTTATTGGTGACTAAAGAGACTCCATCCTGGTTTCCCTGGCTGAATTTGGATTAAACCTGAGACTGGATAAAGTACATCACAAACTCCAAGAAGTTTGTTAATGTGTATTTAACTGCCTCTGTGTTTCACACACAGACTTGACTTAACCGCAAATAGACATTTAGAGTTCAGAGGAGAAGTAAATGAATTACGGACTGCGGCTGAGAGTTAAGATGTGGAAAAATATTAGATCATACGATTGACTACCTGCTCCTCAGAGACTACAAATGCAACATATTGATATTAGAAAACCTATCTTTAGATGAAGGAGATCAGAAGTGTGCTGTTCGAAATAAATATGTTTGTGCCAGAAAGTGTATTTGATGTAAATGCATCAGCGTTTAGTTTCTCGACGCCTCACAGGTGTTGTCCTCGGGGATCCACATTTCATAACGTTCGACGGCCTCAGCTACACTTTCAATGGCAAAGGAGAGTTCTACCTTGTGTCTTCGCCGGACAGAGAGCTCAGTGTTCAGGCCAGAACAGAGCAGGTGAAACTTAAGAACGGTGAGTCCACATTTGATGTGAATGCCTGGTTTGTGTCCCCCTCTTTCACTCCCATGCTACTGCTGGATCTCTCACTTTCAGCTCAAAGCTTTGTTTGGATGAATCTCGGCCCAGGACTTCTTCACAAAGACCTATTTTATGGTTCAATTTGTGTGTTTTTATTAATTCAGCCACAGGATTGATTTCCTGCTTCTAGAGATTGCTCAGACATATCGACCTTGGTGTTTCTTGCTGAGTTTTTCTTCTTTTTCTTGCCCTCTTATCTTTTTCACAGTTCTGAGAGCATGGGTTGTCAGGTCCTTGTGTGGCTGAAACATCTTGGTGCTGGAAAATGAATCTCCTTAGTTCCCTCTTGTCTCAGTATCTCTTGGGGTCAGATGAGGTGAAGAAGAACAGATGTTTGTTTTGTTGTTTAGAATTTCCTCCAAGCTGTTACACAACAGCCATGAGCCATGTGACTGCACATGTCATTAATAATCTCATTAAGTCAGTGAAGTCAAACATCTGGGTTATTTGATGTTGCAGAGACTAAAGCAGTGATAAAGCCATTCTCTCTTCAGAGTACATATCTATAACAATGTGATGTCGACATTGACCACCAAGGTACTTTGGCCAAAGCCACATGGGTGTCATCAGTGGCTATGAAGGAGAAGGCCTCTGATGTCATCGAGGTGCGTCTAGCAGAGGGCCACCTTCAGGTGCTTAGGAACCAAAGGGTCCTTCCTTTCACCGAGCAAAGTTGGATGGACCTGCACGGTGAGATGATTCAGACCCTCCGACCAGCCGCACACTAGACAACATCAAAGTAAAAAAGTTATTTAACTTTAAAAAGTTGCAGCAAGAAAGAGATGTTTTGACAATTTGAAGAACTTCGTAGCATGAAATATTGACCTGACGTCAGTAACACCACGTCAGCCTCTTAAGGTTGTGTCTTCTATGTCTGGTAAAGGTTAAGACAGGGAAGAAAAGCTTTTAGTTCATGTTACGCAATACATAATTGCTTGTGCTGAGGTTTTCCACCAGTGACCATATGAGACATAAAAGTTTGAGTCATGTTGTTTAAAGAGGATGGATGCTCTGTGTTCTTTTACAACCTTCGTTTATTTATTTTGTACAGCTAAATGTTGCCAACTGTCGCATTAACTGCATTGAGATCTACTTTAGTAATACCATTGTGTATTGTAAAGGTTGTATGGCTTTAGTGTATTTCACACAAGCTTGTGTTTAAGGTTTTGACCATCGTTAATAAAAACACAAAGACAACCTCTCTTTTCTAGGAGTTTTTGCGTTCGCCCCCAGTCCTCAGAATGTGACAGTCATCTTCCTCTCTGGAGTCGGCGTGGAGGTTCGTGTGCATGACGGAGCCCTGGCAGTGACCGTCCTGCTCCCAGCAGAGTTTACCAACCACACTCGGGGCCTCCTCGGCCCGATGAACTCTGACCCGTCAGATGACCTGTTGACCCAACTGGGAGAGGTCATCTCCTCGGCCGACGCCACGCCGGAGGAAATCTTCACCTTTGGAGCTGGCTGTGAGTGTGAAAAACTGATCAATGCTGAAAGAATCCATTTTCACTCCAAAGCAGTGTGAATATCAAACTTACTGTAATTTTCAGTAGAGAGCCGATCAGGGGTTGTGTGGTTTGTTAATAATTTCCCGTCATGTCTTTATAAATGAAAACCATATTTGAGCCACGTTTGGCTAAAGTTTAAAGACAAGGCACGGCAGCTTAATTTATATAGCACATTTCAAACACAGGCAGTTCAGAGTGCTTTATGTAGATTAAGAAACACATTAGAATTACATTTAAAACTATAGGAATAAAATCAATTAAGATCAAATACAATTTTCATTTTAAAGATAAAATACAGTTATACAGTGTATAAAATACAGTTACAGTGCAGTAATAAGTTGTAATGTTTCCAATGCAACAAAGGAAATAATAGTGCATTAGGAAACCATTTAAGCAAAAGGGAACAAAAGAGTTTTTAATTTAGATTTCAAAGTGGTTTCAGGAAGTTGGTTCCACTTGTGTGAAGCGTAGAAGCTAAAAGCAGCTTCACCCTGTTTGGTTCTGACTCGAGGATGACCAGATGATGCTCTCTGGGTTTATACTGGGTATTTTAGCTCATTATTATTGAGTGATTTATAAACAAGCAGCAGCACTTTGAAACCCATTCTATAAGAAACTGGAAGCCAGTGTGATGATTATAAAAACAGGAGTAATGTGCTCAGTTCTTGGTTATGAGCTGAAGTTGTCTGACGGTCTTTTTGGGAAGACGAGAGGCCGTTCCAGTAGTCCACCCTGATGGACAGAGTATCTCTACTTCTTGTCTGGACTTGAGACCTCTTGTTCTTGCTATTTGTTTTAGAGTGCACAGGAAGAAAACAAGGCACATGTTTAGAGTTAGTGCCGCTTTAATAGATTACAGAGAGATATCAGAGGCTGTGACCATACAGAGCAAGTGAACCCACACCTCTGCAACACAGACCGCATACAAACATGATGATTATAATGTTTATAAAGCTGTTATAAAGCTTTTGACTGAAATCATTCGCTTCAGTGTAAGTGCAGCAAACACCCAGCTGAAGCTCGTGGAAACTGATAGATTTATTGTTGCTGATCGTGACATTTCTGAATGCATCAAAGTCTGCACCAAAAGAAAACCACGGCTGCATGATGGGAGGGGGGGGCGGCGCATGCACTGGTCTCTATGAGTTCTGTTCTTATCTCCAAATTATAGCGTGCCTCATATTCTCTTATTTTTAATTCCATGTTTTTAGAAAATGGGTAGTTTGAGCCAAGCAGTCTGATTGGTCAAACATATGCTGCTGTGGCAATAATTCCCATAAACATGGCTCGCCATGTCTAAGCGGTTGCTATGACAACTTGTGGTATCCAAAAGGTTGGTTATTACTCTCTAATTACCCAATCTTACATATTGTTTTTTCTGTTTTCCTCCATGTGCTTTGCTTCTACTTTGTTGGGCAGAATGTTTCTGTGTTTTGTGTTTTGTAACGTAAAAGCTGATGCAGTTCATTATGGATACCTCTGACATCACAACTGCCACTAATCATTTCCGTTGGTTTCAGGATCAGCCTGAAACCTGTAATTTGTTTTTCTAACCAACAATCCTGCATGGTTGCACATGTCAACTGGTGTTGTGTTTTGTTTTTTTATGTGCAGGGCAAATTTCAAAGAAGTCTTCCCTCTTCACATATGACTCCAAGTTCCTTTTGGATGCTTACCTTTTCCCACCGAGCCACGATCCGGCCTTTGTGCCTGCCTTTTCTCTCCCTGATGAGAGATCTGATGACCCCCTGGTGGCAGACATGTTGACGATGTGCTCTGGAGAAGGAGCAAAGGTCTGTAAATATGACACCCTGACCACTCGGAGCCTCACAAAGGGAAACGCCACACTCAGGGCCCACCAGCATCACTGGGCCCTAATGGCAGCCCTGGCGCCAGGTACCATGTGAAACTAGTCTGTGTCCATTCATTCATTCATTGTCTTCTACTCATAGGCTAAACAGGGTGACATTTTTGTGTCTGTTTTGGTTATATAACCGCATCATTTGTGGATAATTATATGTTTATTATTGCTTGTTCTATCTTTTATAATTGATTAAATGCAACATGCAGGGCCTGTAAGAGCTTGTGTGTGTTTGGTTAGGCATTCCTCAATACTCCACAGTAATATCATGCCATGAGAAAGCTTAATGAAGTGAAAGCATTAGTATTAAAAGTGATCTATATTCATACATCTGCAAATCTGTCAAACACATTCGTCACTTTTTCCTTTAGTGGTGTCTTGTGGCTGGCTTCCCACACCCAGGAATGGGAAGAAGAAAGGGACACATTACCTAGAGGGGAGCACCCTGAGCTTCACCTGCAGTGAAGGCCACATACTGTACGGTTCAACGGAGCGCTCCTGTCTGGATGATGGGACCTGGACGGGAGAGCAGCCCTACTGTGTAACAGGTCGGTCCTAATATGAAACTAAACTGACAGCTGGTGGTTTTCAGTAAAATAAAACTTGTAGTGTGTGTGTGTGTGTGTGTGTGTGTGTGAGACAAGAGAGGCAGCTGCAGGATAGCGCTGCATTCATGAGCTCTTTTTAGAAATCAAACCCAGAAGACAACAGAGGACCTAGCACGCATGGTTGTTATGAAAAGGATGGCGTGAATTGGATCTTTTCTTTTCTATTTTCAAACGTTCTGGCGACGGCATATACCTTTATTTATTTTATTATTTTTAATTCTGTTCTGCACTGTTTGGTGAAGGCTTAATCTCGTTGTACTTGTGTATAATGACAATAAAGGCATTCTATTCTATTCTATTCTACATGACTGACATATTTGATTAATTATTTATCTCATTAACCCTCTGCAAGTTGAGTTTCGTACTGCGTTGCATAGAACACCAAAGGCTGCATGGAGGGTAGGAGTAAGTGTTATCTTCTATTACAAGGATGTTAGGTCTGTTTTTGTTTGAATCATTCTAATCAGTGTCAATTATTTTTTATTCTTATTGTTTTATTCACTTGTGAAACATTTTGTCATGATTGCTTTAGAAAGATACTAACTTACCCCTCACATGTTTTACATTCAGTATGATTGGCAGCGTCCTCTAAAGAAAACTGAGAGGGACTTTGGAAATCCTCTTCTTCTCATCCAGTCTCTTGAAAGCAAAGACTCAATAGACTTGGCTCTCGGTTACTCGTGCGGACCATTAGCTACAAAGCTGTACATTTCTGAACCTGGATTGGCTGGGCTTTGTGTTTGTAAATTGGAAGCACCTGGTTCCCTCTGATGGTTTCATTCATCACCCCAACTATGAACTCTGTAAGAGTGTTTCTCTAGTTGTCGGCTGTCGCCATTAGGTGGCAGTATTTCCCACTAAATTCAGAGTGTTTCCTGTTTGTGACAGAGCAGGTTAATGCCTCCTGTTGTGCTAATGTGTAGCAGCCCATCTTTTATTTATTTTTTTAGAAAGCCTTGAAAAAATAACCATAACGCAGCAATTATTCATTCATACTGCAGTGACAGCAAGATTGGATGAAAGTAGTAATTTAATCACTTAGTTGGGGAAGAATAAAATAAAAGTTTTAAGAATTTCAGGGGTTAGGGTTAGAGAAACAAAGCCCTTTGACTTGTGATCCACCTCCACTTTCATGGCTTCACCCCAGTCCTCCTTCCTTTCCTTGTTGGAGCTGCAAACAGAGACTTCCTCTCGATAGCAATCGGAGATGAATAGACTTCACATGTCAGATTTGGAGGCCAGTGTAAAAACCGGCTGGGTCACAGCTGGATGCAATCGATCCTGACTCCTTCATTAGCAAAACATAATAGCTCCATAACGTAGTTATCCAGCGGAGAGCTGTTTTTAGAAATGTTTCTTATTAGGCCAGGTGATCTTCTTTCATTTTTTATTTAGCTTACCTCTCCCAGGGACGTGCTTTCTGGCTGCCTCGCTAAGGTTTTAGTTAACCCTGTCAGTATCTGTTATACATACTATACACCTTGAACAAAAAGCATTACCTGCTGGTCTTATTTCTATGGCATTACTGCAGCGACGAATCAGACTGAAAGTTTGAAACTTTGGAAAGTATCTATTATAGAAAGTGTTGAAGTGAAAGTGGAAATAAATCATGTCTCTCTGACACATTCACACACATTCACACCCTAGTATAGATGAACACAATCATACAGTGTGAGGTGGAGCTTCGCTTGCACACACACACACACACACACAAAGCGGAGCCTTTTCAGCTGCTCGACAATGATCACACTTGCTCCGACGCTCTCATTACACAAATCAGAGCTGCAAACTGTCAACGTGACCTGAGGTGCTCAGTGGCAGGTGTTGCATGAGCTGTTACCTACACCATTCAAACGTGACCCCGAGCCGTGTAAACAACGCTAAATAGAGACCGAGCGTCTCCTCTCTAGCGGATGTCTCCTCCTCCCTTTATATGAATCACTTGGGCATGAATTGTAGGCGGAACAGCCAGAGAATTGTAGTCATTGTTGAGATGACCAACAAATGCCACTGCATCCAGTTTGACTTCTTCTCTGAGTCCCTTTAATGAGCCGCTGTTGACTTGGCGCCTGTCATCAAAGGTGACACTAAGTCCTTTCCATCAAAAGTCAATCTCTGTGTGAATATCTGCCATTGTTAAGCGCCCCATCTGTTTGACATGGATTACGACCTGCTGTTGTACTTGTCAATGTGCTTTTTAACCACTCAAGACTTTAGACAGGAGTGGGATGATCAATGTGAACATCTTCTGCCGGAAAGACGGTTTGGATAGAAAGTCCTTGGGGTGTTTTTGATCTAAGCACAAACAGAAAGGGCCACGGGAGACTTGAGAAGTATAAGGTTATAGAGTTTACCAGCTTGGCTGCACCTTGTCACGGTCTTCTGAAAAACAATAGCCGTGGTTGAGTATCGGATGCATACCAATAACAGGATCACCCCACCTCGATGCCATTATAATATTAATAGGGTTCTTTGCGCAGAGGAGAAGAAGGTGATTAAAGGAAAGGTGACAGCTGCCAGAGAGGGATAGAGCGATTTTCACAGGAAGAAGTGACGTGTGTTGCAAGACAAAGCCTCACTCACATTTCTGCCTGTAGTTCTCCTCTCAGATTCCCCCTGAGACAGTGCAGATGAAAGCCGGGAGAGACGGAGGTGGTTGGTACATGCAAGGTTGCACAGAAGACGGGAGCTGGTGAAATGCAAACCATGGGCTGCTTGAGACTTTCGAACCACTCACACTTCACTATCTTCATGTGGCCTTTTCTGTCAATGCACAGAGTTTTATTTTATTCCTATTCTTTCTTTTATTACTCTCACAGTGATGATGTGGAAGTGCTTGCTTGGTTCACTGCGGAGTGGACGGTGCTGTTTGATTTATGTGTTTTAAATGGGAGAGAGAATTGTAAAAATACAAAAAAGTTAATCTCAAACTTAAGTCAAATTTACCTAAAAACCTACACAACGCACCGACATTAAGAGGCACATGAATGGCCAGATGATTTATCTGATGAGAGGCATTCTCTCCACTGGTAAGGTCTAAATATGAAGTCTGCTGCTTAGAAGATTTGCAGCAAGTGCCTCAACACTGCATTTTTGATTGTGTTGGGATCTTTTAAGAAATCTGATCTATTGTTTCCTGGCGTCGCTTTGCAGTACAAATCAGGAAGAGAACGCTGTTATTGCTGCGTGTGGAGTTACATCTTTAAGAGTTCATGATAATATTAAATGAAGGAATGAGTGACGGACAAAATAATTTAATCACATCAGCATCCTCGTTCTAAAAGGGAAGGTCTGAGTGGATATTTGTTGCTGTCCCCTGCACGCAGCTGCATTGTGGTCTGTCTTTGCTGTGACCACTCGCTGCTAATAGGGATTGTCTTTCTGAAACATTTCTAATGATCATTGATCAAGTTGTGTCCAACTTTCTGCCTTAATTTTAGGAAACGTCACCAATACATATTGTATGACAGACAGTGGCTGTCTCAACTTGGCAATTGTCCAATTTCATGTGAAACAGTTGCAGTTTGGTTTAGGCAACAAACGGACCTGGTTAGGCTTTCTGGCAGAAAGGCTTTCTAACACGTGGTTAACGTTGGTCGCAGTTTGTAAGGTTCAGGCACTTCTCAGGGCTAACTTCTCCCTCGTGCAGCCTCAACAGAGGGTTTATTGACGACCTTGGGTGTTTTTTGACAACAGGGCTTTTCCACCCCAGGTGCAAATAGTATAGTTGGCCACTGACACCTGGGTGCTAATAGCATCTGCCTTTATATAATCATCAGTGTGTTTCTGGTAGTGCTGTGGGGGTACACCAGACTAAACAGGTTGGGAACCACTCATACACAGCATTGATGTCTACACAGAGCACCTTGCATTTTCTAGACTCACTTATGCAAATTAAATATGTACTTCCTGACTTGTTTGAAGACATATGTTTTTATTCAAATAAAAAAGAGGTTCTGCACACTTAAGTGTTTTTTGAACACGCCATCTATTTCAAATCAGCCATGAACGTTCAAGGCTAATGCTGACATAGAGTCAACAGGTTGGGACTAATCTACGTCATGAAAATTAGATAAAAAATGTCTCCAATCAGCTCGAGGCCACACTCCCTGCAGCTGTTCTCTCACTCATTGCCTTTTTTAAAATGTGCTGGAATACAGACACACACAAACACCTGGCCTCAGTGTCTCAGACCACAAGAAAGGCTTCACCTTTATCTCCCAGAGCTTCTGCTGCTATGTGTTGACTTCATTTTCAGAAACTCCTCCAAGTGTCTGGGTATGAATCTCTGACCATGGATCAAAATACAGGTTTGAGACAAGAAATGTTTTTGTTGGCTACGACTTGGCTGGTGTTTTCTGAGTGTGCTTGAGTTAAGTTTGACATTGACTAGCTGAAGTTTGCTGTCTGACACACGGCTCAAATTCCAAGAATACTTCCATCAGGGTGAAATACACATATCAGATGACAACGGTAGCTTGGTACAGAGATACACGCTGTTACCAGGGGGAGAAAGAAAATCAACAGAATTATTTTAAGATGACATCAGCGATGTCAAAAGAAATGCTTTATGTGATAAGAGTGTAGCTCAGGGGTGTGTGGACGTGGTAGGCTTATGAAAACAGTCTTGGGTTTCTGATTGTTATCGTCTGGGTGCAATTTCTTTGGGAGATAAAACACTGGAAAAGGGGTCGAACAACGATGAGCTCAAAAATCTTAATTTTCCATATTTTTGAGTTAGAATTTGTAGGAATTACATGTAAACTTTAATAACTAATCTATTTGCATCCAAGTACAGATGATAGAGATGGGTGATATACACTGCCATACTGTCCAACTCCATGATGTCCGTCACGTGTTAATCCCCTCTCACTGGAATTATAATGGTCCAAACTGAGTGCTATTGCTCCCTGATCAGGGCTGGGGGGTGGGTGGGGGTGTTCAGTGGAGTAATGAGATACATTTTGGGGTTTGCCAGCAGAAAATAAGGGGAATGTTAACACTGATTGATTACCAGTCCTCCACATGCTCCCAGTACAATTATACTCTGGGCAGCTTGTCGCGCCGAAGGCTTCAACTCCAGCAGTTTGACGCCAGTGCTGCTGCGTCGAAGGCCGGGCCATGTGTAGTGAAACTGATTGGTTCAGAGTCTTCAGGGAGTATTTGTACA
The DNA here is from genome assembly GCA_036023655.1 of Nannoperca australis. Classification (NCBI taxonomy): domain Eukaryota; kingdom Metazoa; phylum Chordata; class Actinopteri; order Centrarchiformes; family Percichthyidae; genus Nannoperca; species Nannoperca australis. The sequence continues at coordinate 17,684 of JAVQJD010044100.1, forward strand.
TGTGGCTGTGTATTTCACTGTCCCTCTGCACGTGTGTGTTTGATGTTCCAATGGCATTTTAAAGGTTCAGCACCTGTAGTGCCTACCTGACAGACATCTACCAAACTTGACATATGTTCGTGCGTTCATGCATTAGAGGATGACGGTACTTCGTGACATCTGTATACTTGCCTGCCTTAGAAGGAAAAAAACTCTTGGCACAGTGTACTGTAAGGAATAGTCAAATAGTTTCACACACGGTTCTATGACCCCAAGGAAAGCTACAGATGTTCTAATTTGATCACAATATTACCTAAGCAAGTGCAAACAATGTTAAGGCAACTGCTGGGAAAATCCAGCAAACGGAGGCTGTATCAGTCCATCCAGCAGTGTGCTCATTATGTGTGTTTGAAGCCAATGTTTCGTTTTTGTTTAGTTTGATCCCCTTGGGAATTATAACGACTGATTCATGCTTTTAGTTGAAATACTGGCTGAACACAATGGGCTTTTGTTGGATGGCTGTTTTGACCTGCATGTAAAATTTCAATAGACATTTTGTAATTTATATTAATGTAAAATAAGCTCAGAGGCCAATCACAGTCACATTTTATGATTATTGAATGTAGAATTGGGTGAAGTGGTCACATTACATTTAACTTTATATACATGGATATACATCGTGACATAAATTAAATGATGTTGTGATTACATGATGATGATTTTGTTTCGGTTCATTCAGCAAAATAAATATCAGACTAGTCAAGGTACAAGTATATTGCTGCAAAAATCGTACTGAAATTCTAATTAGTCATGAAGCAGTCCTGCTCAAGAATTTGTAACATTACCAAAAATGGCCTAATACAGTCAGATATATTTATGGGAACGCTCCCTCAGCACTAGCCTGGTTCCAGACCTTTGAATCGCGGCCCACATCTCAGATTTGGTCAATGATTCAAACAGGTCTGGTGTTGAGCTCACTGGTGACTGTTTTGGCTGGATAGAGAAATGGTCAACCAATCAAATCTTTGTAGGCCCATCATCTTCCTACCTAGCTAGCTAGCTAGCTAGCTGCATGCATGATTCATGATAGGCGTGGATGTTATTTCTAAACGTCAACTTAGAACAACTTGATCAATCTGAAAAAAAACTTATGTTAACTGCTCCAAGTGATCACTACCACACCTTTCATGTCTACTGCAAATGGTGTTTGCAGGAAAAATACGTCACCACCACTGATTGGTTAAAGCAAAGCAAAACACATTTAATGAAAAAGAACTGCTAACATGACAACAACTGAATGCAAAATCCATTGGTAGCAGTAATATCCTACATCAGGTGTTATTAGACTTTTGTCCATGTATACTGCCATGTTGAAGGTCAATTGGGAAATGTTGGCTAAATACGTAACAAATAGGCATGAAGAGATTAGACTGTAAGCAGTAGTACACAGCTATTGTTTCTGTTGTTAGTCATAGACTACACTATGGCCACCCTGTTCACAGAAAACCCTTAGTTGGTCTAGCAAGTTTTTTGTCCCTTAATCCTTTATTTACCCAGATAAAACAGGCCAAGCGTGCATGAAGCCACACCTAGCAACACGCTCAGACTGCAACACTCATCCTTACCTGGAAGCAGCCCTCGATGGTTGGCTACCAAGCAGCTCCACTGGCTGCCTTGCTCAAAGGATCTGTGACTGTTAAGTGATCTTTCCTCTGCAGTTTTTCCTCGTGGTTTTACTTCTGACATCAATGCTTGACGGTTGTCCTTTTTGATTTTGTATTGATCCAGATATTTAAAAAAGCTGTGGAGGATGGTTATGTAGTGTCAGGAGAAACCCAATACTCCATTTTGCTAGAAACTCTGCGTTGTGTTTGTGGATAGTGACGAATGAGACGAAGACAATTTATTCTGTCAAAGGCTGCACACCTCTACTCAACAGGGCAGCCGACTGAGGAGAAGAGCGCAAATTTACAAAAAGTAATCCTCGCCAAAATGTGAAAGGTCACACAAAACAAAAAAAACCAACAAATTTAACAAATTAAAAGCTCCCCAAAAGAAATTAAAACGCAAACAAGTACATACAGGAAAATAATAACAAAAATGTTAACAGAAATGGATTATTGGTGAAATATAAACTTATTACATGACTACATGGGTTACAGGTAAGAGTTACTAATTCTGTGATTGTATGCTTTTCACAGATGATAACGTGGGGTTTGTACTTGGCGCTGTTGGTTCCCTCTCAGCACTGGTGACGATGGGAGTAATGATCAAACTGCACAACAGGAAACAGGACAGGTGGGTTCACACTTGATTCATTTCATTTCACAGAAAAATTGATTCCTCTATTCCACTGGTGCTACTATATCTATATATATCTATCTTAATCAGTGTTAGGACTTACAATGCCCTCTTCAGCAGTTTAAGTTGTCTACACTTGCTTGCTGCTGCAGATTAATTCTCTCTTAACAAAAAAAAAAAAGTTGCATTCATAGGTAGTTTTTTCACCCAGCCAACGCCGTAAATATTATTTCACTACCTACGATATCAATATAGATTTACTTCCTCCTCCGGCCTCATTTAGGCTATTAAATTCCAAGTCCCTGTGTAAGCTGAGAAGTTTGATGTAGGTATCTAACAAGCCAAGATATTACCCAACAGATTGGTAATATAATCATTGTGAAACAGTTTCAGACTCCTTGAGCAGAAATCCAACAGAGGAGTAACTGGTGTATCTGATTACAGTGCAGACAAACAAACAGTAAAGAAGACAGTCAATAATCGTTCTGTTTCTTACGTGCCATGTGCCACCACGATCTGATTTCACGCTGTACACGCCGCTAGTGGTTTTCCATACAACAGCAGGGCAAATGAAGGAGAGGTGGTTACCTTGCTGGGAAGTTGGAGGTGTGCATCCTGTCGCCTGCAGCTCTTCATCTAACAACTCGTTGTGGCTGGTCATTCTTGCCAAAAATGATCGTTGTCTTGTTTTGTAAACGCATTTTTGATGAACAAAAGCAGTTAGCGACTGCGTTGCGTTTCCTGTGACTTCCTTACTATAAAAGCCACCCTTTGTTTTGCCAGTCGAATGCTTTTTAATTTAAAGCTTCAGCAGGAAATGTTGGGTTTGCATTAGCAGTACACGGCCAGCATTACAGTTAATATAGTGCACAGTAAGCAGTGAGGCTGGTATCGGAGATGGAAGGACAAACAACATTGGATTACATATGATGCTTGAGCGTGTGTGACGACAATATAAACACTGCGTGGGAACTTTGCCACTAGCAAGTAAAACCTCTATATAGACAGGTAGTTACAGAATGTAAATACATTGAATGGGTATTGCTGAGAAAATGCAGACCATGTGCAATACATAGACACACTCAAAGTATATATCAAAAATACAGCCTATTAAAAATTGGGTTTGATTTCATGATTATCTTAAAGATTATGACATGAAGGTGTGAGTAAAGCCGATTGTAGAATCAATCTATAGACCTCTGGCTATCTCGCTGTCTCGCTCCGTCTCTCATTACAAACCACCAATGGAAAGGTCAGCATTGGTCAGACAAACACCGACTTATAACAAAAATAAGTCTGTGTTTTTGATCCGTAGGCCTCCAGCCATAGTTTACTTTAATTCTGTCTTTGAATTAGTGGATTATATGTTGGAAACAGGAGGCGCTTGTCTCATGAAAAACGGGATATAGCTAGAGGTTTTCTTCCCCTCTGATTTCCTCCCAATAGTCAAATTGTTTGCTGCGCCAACAAAGACACAAAATCACAAAAGCAATGAATCCCACCTGGCTGTGTGAGATTCAACATGCCCCAGCCTCCAAACCATCACTCATAAAATGTCTTTCTGATCTGATCAAACCAAATAAACCCACAAACCCTGTGGGATGATACTCATGACTGCTGTCCAGAGAAACAAGAGCTAACAGTACCGCTAGCTCCTGGGCGAATACAAGCAAATTAAAGGGCGGTTTTATGGGCTCATATACTTCATTTGGGCTTTCCCCCACCATAACTCGCTCTGGAGAAGAAAAAAGATGGATGACAGGAGTCAAAAGCCGCCTCCCACTCAGAGCAACACTCAGGGCAGATGAGCGTTGAAACTTGCTGTTTTCAAGTCACAAGGGCAAGAAGCGAGCGCACCTGCCCTCTCCTGAAGCCTTGATCATGGGAGGCCAGGTGTAAAAGAGACGAAGAGTGTCAAGAGGTCTGCAGATGTGGAGATGTGGAGGTGATCTCACACACACCACATGCTAGTAAAGGAGACACAGGAGACACACACAGCCAGGAAACATTCTGTGCATACAGAAGCATAAACGCCAGAAAGAGAAATCTTATACATTCCTTGAGTGTGAGTGGTCACACTGACATGCATGAACACACACACACACATGCTTACACACTCACCTACCAACAAGTGCAGACACATTGATTCCTCCCAAGATCAGAAGCATAGCAGGATGGAAGTAGCAGTGGTCTTACTGTATTTCAGATCATGTCTGGTTTGCGTGTCTGGAGGAAAGAAGAAGTGATACTACACAACTCGGGGTGTGTGTGTGTGTGTGTCTGTGTTTGTGTGCGACAGGTAGATAGTGAAGGCCTCCTGTGCCTCCGTTCTCTGTGTCTCAGACTCGCATGGGTACTTTCCACATCTAAGGTTACTCCGCAGGTTTCAACAGGCCTGCTGGCAGCTCACCACAGGAGTAAAAAAGTCATTACACCATAAGGTGTGTGTGTGTGTGTGTGTGTGTGTGTGTGTGTGTGTGTGTGTGTGTGGACATAACACCATGTCTACTCCACTTCTGCTATATGACACATCAAAAAGGTGGAGGGGGGCTTTGTCTGAACCTGACAAGGGGTTCAAAATGAACTGATGGAGTGAGGGAGGAAGCACATTTAGCAAAGTTAAGTAGTTCAAAGTTCTGGTAAAGTATCTCCCTTATTTAGATGAACAGAAACATGATGGGACTTTAAATTCAATTATTTTCATTAAAAAATATCAATAAATGTTGAATTCCTTTTGTCAACTTATCATCACTTGACTC
>JAVQJD010044109.1:0-37165 GCA_036023655.1 Nannoperca australis
TGTATTTCTTTAAAGTTAAGACTAGTTTAAAGTCATCTTCATTGAAAAGTACAGTGCTTTTCCTTCAAAAATAAGGACATTTCAATGTGACCCCAAACTTTTGAACGGTAGTGTACCTAGAAACATTGGACAATCTGGTAATGGAACAAACAAATTTCAGCCAGGAAACAAAGCCAAAACGGAACCACCTGAGAAAAGGGTAAATGTCAGGAATAGAACATGAAGTTGGAAAAGAGCTCCAATACCAGAGTTTCCCTTTATGTCCTTAACGTCTTTTAATGACCTCATGACAGTTTCCATCGAGGTCAAGGAAAAGTGTTTAGGAAAAGACATAGGACGTAATTTGATATCAGACTGAGAAGAGCAATAGAAACAAAGAGGATGCAGATCTTGTCCCAGCCGGTGACAGGCTGCTGAGATGAATGTAACTTGTGTGTGCAGTCGTGGGGAAAAAGAGCCAAATGTGTGACAATACAGGCAGTTCAGGTACGGGGAGCGCCTGATGAGATGTGATGGGCCTTAATTCAAACCTCATCAGGCAGCTGGATGGACAGCCGCCTTCACACACTGTTTGACTTCCACTTGTTTTATCACCTTGTCCAGGTCTATTCAAGTGAATGGATCAGAGCGTGGTGACGGCCTGTATTTAAGAAGAATCCCTAAGTATATCTACTAAGGCACTGAAGGTGGAATCTCTAGTTTTCATTGTCTTCAGTGCACCTTTTCTGTCATTAATGGGAAATAGAAATGCAGATAATTGGCAGTAAAACAGATGCGTACATCACAGGTAACGTTACACCTGAGCAAAAAGAATTTAGAAGTTTAACCAAGCCGGTGGAGTGTACTGGTGCAGAACATCACACCTCAGTCTTTTACCCAACTGAGCAGAGTGAGGGAAATGAAATCAGCAGGCTGGGATGTGGGCTGTCTGTAATCAGGTTTCACCGCCCTTCCCTATCGACTGCTGGGTCAAGATCATATAAGCATGCTGCTATGTCTGCCTGCCATCCTGCCTATCTCTCTTTCTCATGCTCTCTCTCAATTTCAGTTTTCCCTCTCCTCTCTCTGGTGTGCTGCTCTGCTGTTTTGCCTTGAATGTACCAGTCAATAAATATAGTTCCGTTTTAGCATCAATCAGAGGGTGATTGGGATACAACTTGATGTTTTTTTGCTCATTTTATTTTGAACAATGAAAGATTAAAGCTCCACATTGCTTTGTGATTATTGCATTCTGCTTTTTTTGCCATTAAATATTGAACGTTTCATTTGTAACAAATGCATACCTTCTGAAATCTTGATTAGCATTTATGCACAATTTCAATGAGAGGGTCAGACGCACTGACACAGGCTATTTACTTGTACATTTATATATCAGAAGCATCAAAAGAATGCATTTCTATTGTAAGAGGCACCTAACAACAACAATAGCGACTATGTGTGATAATACACCTATTGTAGTATTGTGTGTTTGCAGGGAGGGATTTTATAGTGCACAGGAGATGACATAGAGTCAGCATGTAATGAGCCTTGATGAAACTTAATAGCAGTATTGTGAGATGGGGTGCGCTCCATTTCACTGTGATGGAAGAGCCTGTCTCTTAAAGATCCATTTGTGTCTCACCAAGGTCAGCATTTTGTCTTTAATGAGAGTAATCTCATGGAGGTGCAGTAAATACTGGAGCGGCCACCCATACTTGAATATATATGGTCATTAATGAAAGATATTACTGCCACACAGAATGGACACAAACACATGGCAGCACACATCCAATGGGGTGACATCATGATGAACATTTCATCGAGATGAAAGTTTCAACTTGCTTCTGAAAAGTTACAAAAGTGGAAGTTTAGGATGAATATTTGCAATATTTTTTTCAAACTCAGTATATTTGCAGAGTAACATTTGCAGTGGTATTAAACTAAGAGATTCAAGACCATGAAGATGGAAGTGGCGTGACGTTGTTAGAGCACTGTGAAACCTTCTTACAGTATACCCTCCAATCACAGAGTGCAGCCAACAATTGGCAAACAACCGGGTTGTCCATCAAAACAGACGTGGTGCTCACCCTTCCAGCATACATCACTGTACACCACCACCACCAACAACACCACAACAATCTCAGCCATTTAACCCTGTAAATAACCCCGACCTCCTTCTTGTATTAGCATGTAGGACTTTCCTAACATGGCTCAAAATGTTTATTAATTTGAAGACTTCTTATCTATATAGCATCAGGTGTATGAAATTGTTGTTTACCATCTCAGCTCTTTCAATGACAAATACATCAGTTTCTTTGAATTTCTTTGATTTATTTGTTTGAATTGGTGCAATGAGTGCTCCACTTCATGGTTTACTTTTTGAGTACCCCAATGGTTAATATCCTGATGAGCCTGTTGTGACTGCACTAGTGACCCAGCTGAATGAATAAACAGAACAGTCTCTGGGGCTCTGTTTATGGCACCGTCTTCCAGACAAAGAATAATCAGTTTAGGCAAACAAGGCTTCAATTTCTGGAATAAACTTTAATGATTCTTCATCCCCTAAAAATGATTACCTTGTCAATCATGGATAGCTCGCTGAATCTGCTTGTTTTCATCCAACAATCTGATAAGAGCCTAGTAAAAGGTCTATGTGTGCTATGTATGGCAAGGTATACGTGTTGGTCTATTTTTCTCTATTCTGTTAAATGTTAGAAGTCACTTAAAAGATTTCATAACCTCACAACATGCTTCCTTTGGGGAAGCAATAATAGACAAGCCACTGAAACAGTACTGTATAGAAAGAGGGGTGATTTTTGAACTCTGTTGGCTAAAGCAGAGACGTCAAAGGTATTCTGTCCACCAGAGGCTTTTCTCCACAAAATAAATCCTCAAGGTACCCACTAAAATCTTAATCCCACTACAAAGAGTGTGTGATAACATATTTTTGGGGAAGTAACTGGAGAAAAGCCTGTTTATGGGCAGCCCTTTCTCAGCCAAATTATCGTTGAAAATACTTCAGTAAATCCAGCCTCAGCATTATCAGCCGCTGCAGCATCGCACACACCACCCATTAACCTCATGTGTGCTACTGTACATCACTGTGTGTGCAAATGAGAATAGCATCATGTGAAAGTTATTTAAAAAAGATTATGAGTATGTCAAATGTTTGAATCATAAATGAATTCCCCGATGTATGAAATGTGTCAGGGATTTAGAGCTTTTACCCTTGTGCCATCCAAGCGCACCTTCATTTCTTTTTCCTTTGTTTAATATTCACCCAATGCAACCACATTCCCAGATTCAAAACAGAACACCAGTCACTGCTACTCCAAACACAGTTCAACTTAATTAAGGTTTACTCAAGATGCACATTCAAAACCTTTTTCTCCATTCACACAGCTCCAAAACTTCAATTTAAAACTTGACTGTAACAAAAGAAATTAGGAAATAAAATAAAAAACTTGGGTCTCAAATGGGGATTTTTTTACAGTTCACATTTGTGACCAAACATTTTACCTATTTTCTAAATTGTAAAAAAAGCATCCTCTCACATACTGTGTGGTCTAAAGGATAGAGAAGACTTGTGATCAGAGGTTCATTCACTGGCAGGGAAAGTAAGAGTAAGTAAGCACCTCAGCCTTTGCCACCACTGAGGTGACCTTGGGTGAAGCCGTAAACTACCATCTGCGCCATTGGAGATGCTCAGTGGCTTTGGCTGTACTGGACAGCTTTCAGGTATAAAAGTGTGTGATCTGTTCTCAGAAAACAGATGAATAAAAGTAAAAAGAAAATCATAGGTGACAAAATGTATGGACCAACAGTTAATTGGTAGGCTGATCAATGAAATCCAGCAGTCTTTGATTGATTCGAAAATTCAGAAGATCAAGAAGTGTTCAGATTTGAGGGTGAAAACGCACTTTAAAAGAGGCAGTGTTCACTCCTCCCAGACTGCCTACCTGTCACCTGAAGCGCCGTCAAACCCGCTGTGACAAACTGTAATGAGAGGCGTCTGGAAGCTGTCTTCCAGCCAGACAGCCATGTCACCTTATCCTGTTCTGGCATGGCATTCAGAAAACTAGGGGATTAAACCCAACGTTAACTTCACAAGCAGAGAGCATTCCAAAGACTACTTTGCATGATGAGACAATCTTGTGACAACTGGTGTTTGTTTATGTAGTAGTGGTGTATGCAGCCTCAGCGACATTGTTGGATCACAACCATTGCATGTGTAACAACAACAAAACACCATGTAATCAATATGCCGTATCACAGAGATTATAACCATCTAACCACCTGATGGATAAATGACAAAACCTCATTAAAAGTTCATATAATTATTTCCTATTGATCTTTTAAGGCGCTACATAATGGTTTACACTGAAATAAGATTGAATTATATGGTGTAGGTCAATCATGTAGTCTGATTGCTTTCTACCTGTTTTTTTACAAGTTTGGCCAAAACTGCAAAGACATTGTGAGAATGTAATTTAACTGCTTGTTAGTCTTTGATATCTCTTCTTCTTCACAAACCCAAAAAGCTGCCTGTAACTATCCTCACATCTGTGCACAGTACCATGACATTACAGCTACCACAGCTCTCTCCTCAACTTCACTCTCAAACCTCACCTGAACCTTTTTCATTCAGAGAAATCTGTCATCTCTTCATATTTACTCCATCTACAGTGCAGAAACCCAATGGATCCCAACCAGTGTATTTTTGAGGATACCCATTATACCATACAATTATTAGCACTGCTCATTTTTCCTTAGTCCCTCCTCTAGCCCTGTCTCCGGTATGACAAACAGTATTTATTTTACAAGATATCCCTGGGACTCTGCTCTTTTGGTTTCTCTCTTACTTGAAGACTACTTGTATTCTCAGCGACAACTCTGCTCTGACTCATACCCAGACATCCAAGAGTGTTTCATCCAAACAACCAAATTTTGGACATGACCTCTATTGCAGGACATCCCTTGAGGGATCAGGCACACCCTCTGGCACTTTGTTCAACTTCTTGTCATCTCCCATCTGCACTTCCGTCCGCTTAGCCGGGCTCCCAAAATACTCTTAAGCCTCTCAAAATTCATTGAACTTAGCACAAATTATCCCAACTCCTCTGTCACATTCTCCACTGGTTGCCTAGAGCTGGTTATATCAAATTCAGAAACCTGGTGTTTGCATCAAGCACCCCTAGAGCCTTTAGCCTGAGTTTTGCTATCACAAGACAGTTACAGATTTCACCTCCATGCAGTCACCCGGCACCTCCTCCTCTCATTCTTTAGTGATTGACTGAAGCTCTCACCTTGTCAAAACAGCCATGTGACTCCTTTTCAGTGTGAATACCTCCTGAAAATATTTCAAAATATACCACATTTTACATTTCCAAATATATATATATTCAGCCATGTTAGCAGTGTTACACTAGGGATGGCAATGTCCAGTGGCAATTTGGTCCAGACTACAATATCTCAACTATTGTTTGGCTTGCTATGAAATTTAGTCCAAACATTCATGTTTCCCACAGGATGAACTGTAATCTCTTACCTTTTCAGCACTATCATTAGTTCAATATTGTAATATTTTTGTTAATGATTCTGTACATTTCAAAATGAGCCAAGGAACAGTCTGTTCTGACCACTAGACCATTTGGGACAACAAGGAAATTTATCTTACTATTTTTATTTTATTTAGAAAAGCAGCTCAAGACAACTTAACAGCTAAATGAATAGATAGATAGATAGATAGATAGATAGATAGAGGTAAATCTTGTGCAGATACCTCCAACAGTCTGATTTTCTGTCTCTGGTTGTTTGTGTTTGCCAGCGCTGTAGACGGTCCAGTGGGGAAGGACACTGACAAGCAGCGTTTAGACGTGGGGTCAAACCACGGCTCAGACCACCTGTAAAAGGTACGTGACAGAGGTGTGTGTGCATCTGTGTTAAAAAAGCCCAAAAAACTTAACACACAGACAAAACTCTAAAATCAACAACACTTTGCGTACATTCCCGCTGTTGTCCGACTGCAACACAGCTGACCTTCAAGGCACCACGGGACTGGTACATCCACATGGGTCGAATGAGATGAGTTTTTGTGTCTTGCTACATTATCTCTTATTGGACTTATTATTTTTTGTTTATACCAAACAAAGTATGGAAGAAAGAAATTATGAATGTACAAGTGTCTGATGTCATCATGTCTTCTGGCTCCTGGAAACAATGAATGTGTGTTTGAACTGAAATGAAAGGCCTTTCTGCATAGATCTCTTGCAGGATTACATATTTCTCCTGCTTTATACTTTCTGTGATTTATTTGCAAGATGGTTTTAATATTTTGTCACTAAGCTAACTTGAAGACATTTGAGTCACATAGGCTTTTCATCACAGTAAAATCTTTTTAACAAAAAATGCGGGTAAGGGATGTTTGATATCTCAATACAGAGGGATGTTGAACCTTTATAAACATGTCTCAGTGGAAAACTAACAACTAGGGACTGCACTTCACTTTTTGTCTGTTGTGAATAGCTCTTATGGGTCTGTAAAAGAGCCTCCCTGGGATTTGACGAACAAAAATAGTGCAATTTTTATTAGATTAGTTTTAAAGAGGCATCTCCAGGGTTGTGATGAAAAAAAATCTATTTTCAAAATGACAAAAGTTGGCACAAAAAGGAAAGAGAAATTGACTGAGAAGCTTACAATGATAAATGCATTTATCGCCAAGTCTACTGATTAAGTCAATTTAAAGTGCAGTAGTCACATACATACTGTAGAAGCACAGATGATTGCTAATTAGAGGCTGGAGTTCTTCTTGATGGACATGCTAATATGTCATTTTAATTGAATGAAATGGCCAGACTAAGTTTGAGTCCTGCCAAGTCCTGCCATCACATGCAGTTTTCATCATATCAAGTCATCTTTTGCTACAGACAGCATAGATAAAAAGATTTTATGCAATTAAACAACAAATTTGAATTTGGTGCAGTGATTCAAAATTGTTGCCGACCACATATCCCATTGCTTTCATCTTTTCCTCATATAGTGCAAGGTACACAGATCTCATCCAGTTTGATCAGCATTACTGTATGTAATGTAAATACGTATATAAACGTGTTTATTGTAATGTGCTCTTTGTCAACATGTATATTAGTTTGTTTGTTTCTAAAAGTTGAAAAGATTTAACATTTATGTGTCTTAGCCTTTATAAAAGAATTCCAGAAAAGGGAAAAATAATTTACATTATGAGGAATGATTAAAGCTTTTCTGACGTGCAGTATGTTTGTATCTTTGAGTTGTATTTGCAGCCAAGGCAGTATGATTAAGTGGCAAGTAACAATGTTAATATCTATAATATCTGTGCTGAGAAAGTATTGTAACTGATGAACTAATTAAAAGTGTTATTTGTTTTCACAGTATGTCAGTCAAGGTGTAGGGGAATGTGTAAAATAGTATAAATCATTATTTTGTGGTAATATTTAACTTTACTCTTTGGTATTTAATTCACAAATTTGCACATTGTTAATGACTTGCAGCCTTCTGAATTTTAAATATCGTGTCATTGTTGCTTTACATTTGATAAAAAACATCTTGACAATTCCTTAATTATATTACATTGCTAATTGTTTTTTACACTCCTCTTTTTACACACAGTAATTGGCAACAATTAGCATTCTTTTACCTTTTAAAAGCACACAGAAATGCACACACATTGAATGGGATCATAATTCAGGCAAGGAATCTAATAGTCCAGCCCAGTCCAATCTCCACACATTCACAACAGGTCGCGTATACTGAAATCTTTTGGTTAAAAAAAATTCTGTTCACTGTTTATGCCAGAAACGGATCTTTCACTTTTATTATACACTCAAAAAACGAAACAACAAAAATAGTTTGAAACAACACGCTCATTTTCTGTACAGTTTGTGCTTCTTCTACTTAACAACAATGTGTACATCTGCCTGATTAGAATACAAAGGACAAATAAGCCTACTTCAGGTAAGAGAGAGCCCTTAGGTGTATACATTAACATTTTGATGATGCATCTCAATGCAAAGCACCTGTGAATTAGAGACCCAAGAAACCAAATTGAGCATTGTAGCCTTATGAGATGTTTGGACTACAAATAATAATGAGTGCAGACCCAGAAACTGCCTTTTATTAATGGCATAATTTATTTAAATAGTTTGTAAGTTGAAACGGTGTCTCCTGGTTATTTGTCTCATACATTGCATCCCTTAGCTTCCATGTTTGTAGTCAATAAATGCCATAAAACTTTAATACCCAACTGTGTCAGGTCTTGTGTCTGGGATAAGTTACAGTCTTGTATGTATGTATAGATTTAAGTGTGTTGATTTTAGCATGTAGTGGCTGTTCTTTGTATTTGTTTTTCTATTGTCTGCAACTTTGCAGTCCTATAAGAATTGTTACCTCACCTGTAGGTGTTTTCTTATTCTCTGTGTGCATCAGTCATATGCAATGAAAAATTTAATAACTTGGGACATTGGGACAGCAGGTTTCTTTTTCCTCTGCCTTTCATTCCAATGACTGAGGGCTGTGTTTGTTTTTGCAACCCACTGGATTTTTTTGTAGTTGATTTCCCCTACACTCTTTATCCAAGTACTCATCCACTCATATTTCAAACTTGCTTTAAAGTCTTTTGTTGTTTTCCAAAACCTGTGCAAACAGTGGGGTTGGAATAATTCATATGGCAACTGGGATGCATTTGGGTGTAACACTTCCTCAGGCTGTTCACCATCCACCACCCTACCTTTGCGTTCCAAAGAGTTTCCTGAGCCTGCAGCTGGAGAGTGAGATACCCCGCCAGCTCATTGCCTCATTCTTCTGTCCTTTTCTTGTGCTTTCCCTCTCTTTGTACCGTGTACCTCTCCAAATCCATTGTTTTCCTCACTTTTCCTAATTTTATGACTGACTGTCATCATCATACATCTGTCAATAGGTATAATTTATTTTCTGTGCATATTTTTTTTTCTACTTTTCTTTTTCTTTTGCATTTAAAAAATGCTGTTCTTCATTCATTCCTGAAGAGATAAATAAGGGGTATTGTCTTGTCTGGCAACCTGAAACAAATGAGCTCTTATTTATCAATTACTAGTCTAACTTTAGTCTAATTGTGCTCACCATAAGGAAGAAAAAACAAATCTTGTTACTGGCATTCTGCTTTATGTCATCATGACAGTGTGCTTTATTTGGCTCAGTGTACACCCATTGTAGCCAATCCAATCATCTGCAAGCCATAGATCAAAAGAGCCAATATGAATAGAGGTCCCTTGTTATTGAGTCATAAATTAAATCACATTTCCTCCGATTTCACTGACGCTCTAAACAGGACCTTGTATGTGATGCATCATGGATGTGACAAAACCAGTAAATCAATTTATGGCAGTCTTTCACAACACAGATAGAAGGGGCTAATTTATTGGTATACATGCTTGGCTACTACTGCAACACTGGGTTAGATATGAGATGATCCACTGCTATAGTGAATAGTTCATCTTAAAATAGATTTGTTTTTTCAGTTTGTGCTCATGAATAATCAAACTCTGTTGTGTTTTCTGGATGATGTTTTGGTCTATAAGTAAACTAATACATAATTAGTGACCAGCAGTGAAAATGGTGCAGACGGCTGTTTACGTCAAATGATAACATACAATTCACATTTCAGTTGACATCCACTCCCAAGCCTTGATATTTTCTTTAGTCCCTCCAGTTAGATTTTCATGTCAATACATACATTCCACTTAATGAAGCTTTCTCCTCGCTTCACATCTTTGACATATCTTCTCTGAGAAAAGGTCACAAGGGGCTGCAAAGATGGGAGGACGTCCATGGAAAACGTCCAGCATGCACTGCATTGCAGTGACGTTTTAAGCACTGTGATGAGGCTCCTCCCACACAGGACCACAATCTACACCAAGGATGGCATCCGTCTTGTTAAGACAGGATGTCTATACAAACAGAATATCAACTGGAAGCCATATTGTTGAGAGTTTTATCTAAAAATAAGCCAAAGGACCTATCACATCAGAAAGAGGCACATCTAATAAGCTAGGAAAGCATCCTCCATTCTGGTCTTTCTGGCTCTCAGTTCTGGATCATGGTTCATGTCAACATTGTCAATGATACACAACTTGAACTCAACTTGAACTCAACACATAGTAGATATCCCCAATGCTGATTCCATGGGAACTCATTTCTATGCAAAATGTTGTTATTTTAAAGGCTGGTGTGGCCGGACCTTAATGATTGTTAAAACACTGTTTGTCTTATTACAGTCATGTCACATATGAAAACAAATATAAAAACAATGACCAATCAAGGATCTACGGCATTTTTGTTTTGTTAAAAGCAGCATTGCCATTTGCTGGTCACGTTTTGATTCTTCCACAAGGTCAGAAATGTCTAAATCCTACACCCGGGTGCTTGAAATAAAGAGATGGAGAGATGCATGGAGAGACAGACAGGGAGACATATACTTATAGCCCTCCACATAAATTGCCTCATCACAAGTCAAGATGAAAATTCTAAGAAAAATCTTAGCAAGAGTGGGGAAAGCAGAATGATGATATAAAGTTATAACACCCCTCTTCGTATGGGAAAATGTAGTAAACTGCAAACATTATTTTGATTGAGACAATATTGAAATAGATGAGGCTTTGATGTTGTTGCTTTGTCTGCTGGAGAAAAGAATATTAAGATTAATGTGTAATTCATCTAAATATGTAAGAACCTGATGAGTTTGTCTACTTAGAGTTAGAACAACTTGTTTTACTAATTTATAAAAAAGCATATGAAGTCACACAAGAAAAAAATATAACAGCTGTTCATTAATAATCATCAAAACCACCATAATTTTGAATTTGTGTTTCTAAAAAGGTTTTCCAGGTCCTGGGTTTACAGGCATGTCCGTTTTTATAGTCAAATGATATCTAAGACAACTTGATCAGCGATCATTCACCCTCCTCTTGACACCACAGCATAATTATCCTTCATCAAAACTGTGCAACATGCAAGACAAAACATCTGGCACATCTGCCAGAAAAATATATTTGAGTTTTATTACTACACAGAAAAACTGCTTTAACAAACATCCAAAATAGTTCAAAACAACCAAATATGTTCAGTTTCAACAGTTAGTCAACTGTACTTCATTAATTAAGGCTACAGGAATAAATATTCATAAAGATCATTTTTGTGTACTTTTTAATGTAGTTGTTTTGCACCTGGCTTTTCCTCAGAACTCTTGATCATCATAAAGCTCTGGTAACTGAATAACTGGAGGTACTTCCACCTGGCAGAAAGGGGTCTATTTTCAACATGATTTCCATGCACATGCAGCACGTTATTAGCTTTTACAACATATAATAAACTCAGCAAGGGTAGTGGCGATATTATAAGGTGCTAAGGCTGACTCTGCTAGCATGCTTTTTTTCTTTAAACACTAACCATCAACATGTCCCTTTGCTCGTGGATCTATCAGTGATCATTCACACTCCCCTTTACAACATGACATATTCATCATCTTACAATCGTACACAGAACTGCAACGTGCAAGACAAAACATCTGGCACACCACGCCAAACCAAGACTTTCAATTAGGTGTGATTCTGGGGAGGAAAACCGTCAAATGTGTTTTTAGTTTGTAGTGGGTGGACGTCAGTCATGCTCCATACCCTCACTGTGCCAGGTTCTTTGTGGGAGAGGCGGAGTAATTATTGTCTGCTCCCGAGCAAGGGATTGGCTGTTGGCCACCCCTCTCTCTGTTGCCCTGGCAATGCTGCACTGTTATTGATAAAGTTGATAAAGAAATGCTTGGGCATGCAACTGACAGATTAGACCTGAAATCCCCTAGGTGGGGAACAGCAGCAGCCAGACAGCATACACTAAGTCCCCTGACAATCAGCAGCTCACAGAAGAGTTTGGCTCAAGTGCAGGCACTGGGATAAATGTCATTTTCTGTAGACTTATTTGCTTTGGTTTTGTCTTGTTTATGATTCTTCTTTCAGATAAGTGTTTATGGCAGATTTAGAAGCTGTGAGCCGAAGAATGAGGGCTTTGTTGGCTGAGACAACACTGATTGGATATAAACCAGCCCTTACTGGCATTTGAGAAAGAGACTAACGTTCCATCACTCTAAACACTAAACTGACTTAAGTCTAAACAAACTGAAGTTCCCATCACATCCCCACCTGCCTATGATGAGGACTCAGATGCAAATAGTGTGAAGCCATGGGACTGTTCTTGTAACTTCACATGTGGTGGATTTGTAAAAGCTTTTCTTTCAGCTCTACATTTGGTGGAATCATCTGGCTGCAATGGCAATCTTTACAATGAATTGCTGGTTACAATGTATTTTATCCAACATATGTACATCATAAATTACATCATAAGGACATTACAAGTACTGTATTTTATTTTGCATTTGACATCAGTGCCATAGTTTTCAGTCACATCACTCACCATATGTGTGTGAGAGTGGCATATATTGTCTTATAGACAACAGATGTATAGTGTATTGCAAACCAAACCACACAACACATTTAATGCATTATACAATCAATACATTCCATAAAAAAATAAAAATAAATATCAGCATAAAATGCAGCTGTATCCAGGACCCTGTGTTTAAAAATCTGTTTAACTTCAGAAACTTGAACTGCCTTGAAGAGCCTTGAGCAATAATGAATCAATTTCACTTGCTGCTGAGAATCCAATTAATGTCCACCAATCTATAAATTAGATAGGTATCTCACCTCTCAGTCAGACTGTCAGTTTGATGACATGGTTAGTAAGAGTGGGTCTCAGGCATAATTATAAAAATTCTTAAATGGCTGCAAAATTTGCAGAACTGCTTTGCAATTAGATACAATTAGAAAATAGTACATTACATTCTATCGGAGGTATCGGCTAACTTGAAAGATGAGAGGAGGTGAGAGGTGACTTTTGTTTTATTTTCTTCCTTTTGTTATGGTTCCTGAACTCAATCAATTATGTTTGTAATGTGCGGATGATGAGAAGGTTCACAGAATGTATTCTCAGCATGTGTGTGATGGCCACAGGGATTTAAAGGATGTGTGACTGCATATTCACACCAAGCACATTTACAACTCTGGAGTGAGAACTGGAGAGAAGACAATTTCCTGATTAGTAAAGAAAAAGTGAAACGAAACTGTACTGTGAGAATGTTCCCGTTGGGTACAATTATACATGTATTTATTTGAGTGGACACAAAAATAGTAACTCATAGTTGTAATCATTAATGCATTTGGGGTCAAACTTAGTTTGATGCAGCATTAACTTGAAGAAACTGCAAAATGCCTCATAGGATGAACGTCTTTATACAGTTTTATTTGCCAGTTAGCAGCAAAACAGAGTTAATCAAGAACAATTTATTATGAAGGTGGTCAGAGTATGCAGATTTACAAATACTGTATCTAGGAGTTGGTTCATTAACATAGTAGTATCTGCAGTCTGCTCTCAAGTAACGTATGCTTATCTGTTATATAGTCATTGATTCCCTCAGTTATTCGTCATCTAGTTCTGACAACTTTCATTTACAGAAACTTCCTGACTTTTTCCCTACATTTTTTTTCTTGATGTGAACACCAGAGGAGGTACATTTACAACAAATGCAGGTGCAGACCAATCCATCATACTTGGCTAATTTTATCAAGGTTGTAAAAGGATTTATTTTGATCCGATTCCCTGCAGGTTACCAACATGGCTAGCAAACTAAGTTTCTTGTATGTCCATATGATTTGTTTACAAGCCATTGACTTGTAACTGAGCTGTGATATCCTCAACAAACCAAATCCAAAAATGCAACGGTGTAGCCTTACATGTAGGATGCTGGCACAAGATGCTTTATGATTGATTCTTGATAGTCCTGAGGACTGCGGGGCATGGTGCCAGGTGAAGGCCGGGCCTTTGTGGCAAAGCAATGAGGTGGCAGGTGTTATGTGGTTTGGCAGGGGGAGCCCGGGCTGTCTGCCTGTGGGTGCTGATTGACAGATGGGTTAAATAGTAAACCCTGTCTGGAGAATCCCCGCTGTGTGATGGATGGAGGTGTGACCGAGTAGCACCGGAGCACATTTGGATGCAGGTTATTAATCTGGTTTGACAGAGGAGAAGCAGGTGCTGATTCTGCCAGCTAACATTGATCTAGGGCCAGTTTTTAATCTGGTTTCTCCTCTTTGTGTAAGTTTATCAATTTGTCTAATATTATAACATGTTTTTCTCTGTGACATTATGAACTGTTTCCCTACAACTACCTACAATACACATGAACATCAGCTTCTTTGAATGAGTTAATACAGACCAAGGAGGAATTTGCTGGCTGTAATAAATTAAAACGTCTCACCTCAGGTATAGTTGATAAGATCTCTGTATATCTAATCTCATGGATACAAACATGAAAGACACTAGATAACAAAATCCTGATAAAAACAGAAATGTTAGTATTATTGGCAAGACGGCCCTACAGTGTTCATTTTGATTAGATGACCCTGTATGTACTGAAACAGACAAGGATGAAGTATAAAGTTTGTGTGAGGTTAAAAATGCAAATTTCCATTTTCCACCATCTTGTGCAAATGTTGCAGTATTTATATGTCTAAAGAACACACAGGTCATTAGTTTAACTCCTCATTTAAGGCTGGAACTACATTGTAAAGTCAGTCTCAACAAAAACACTAAATTAAAAATGTGTGTTTTATTTCTGTTACAGGAGTGACAGTGTTGTCTTTCCATATGATTGATTTGACAAAACCACTCATCATAACAAATCACCACATGTGCTATTTCCTGATCTTGTCAGTGCAGACAGAAGGTCTCTCAGCAGGATCAGTTTTCCAACAGCTCACCTGTCTCCTGAGCGGGATGGATGCACCTTGATCAGAAAGCTCGGCAGATGGGGATTCCCCAGGTGCATTTGAAAGAATATGGAGCAGATGAGTCAGTTTTATTAATTTTGATTTATTTCATGCGGGATTTAATCATGGGTAAAAAAAGAAATTTCATCACATTTCCTTACTGTAGTTATATTTTGCACTGGCTAGCCAACCCTGTTAGACTGACAGGGTGAACATCAGCTGTCACATGCCACATTGCCACTATGCTGTGATGTTGGGAAAAGTGGCAGGTTAGAAACAGCTTCTGATGTAGCTAGCAGATCACACACAGATTTGTGTGCAATTAAAAAATTATAATTTTTTTATTTGATCAGTAATGATTTTGTCTGGATGTCTCTAAACTTTCTCCTGAAAAATGAAAACAAATGTGAAATCCTTGTTGTTGGTCCTACAAAAAAACCCAAAAAACTAACACATCTTGCCCCCCTGTCTTCAAATGTCAACCCTGCAGACAGAAACCTTGGGACTTGAGACTTTTCATTGGAAAAACAAGTTCCAAAAGTAGTTCAATCATGTTTTTATCGACTGAGATGCTTCTCAAAAAACAGGTCTTTTCTCTCTTGTCCAGATCTCAAAAAGGTAATTCATGCTTTTATATCATCTGGGTTAGATTATTGTAATTCATTGTATTTATGGTAAAGCCCCCCCAAATAACAATCTCAGGCCTTCAGCTAGTACAAAACGCAGCTTATCGGCTTTTAACAAATACCACAGTTAATACACGTAACTCCTGTTTTAGCCTCTATTCACTGGTTACCGCTGAGTTTTACAATTGATTGTACTGATTTCCTTTAAAACACTTCTGTATTTACCTCCCAGTTATATTGCTTAACGATCCTAACCACCGCCCTCACCACAGGCATCCAAACCAACCAGCAGGAGTCACTAGTGCTGCAGTGAGGACACGATCGCTGCCAAACGTGTTTGATCAGGATGGTGATTGATCCTGGCTCAATGCAGTGGTGGTGGGTAAGGGGTTTGACTCAACTGGGGGCACGTTCTTCTTTAATATCATTAGTTTAAAGGTTAAATTGTAGGCAGCAACCAAGAGCTAATCACACATTATAAAATTCAAAGTAATGACTTTACAAATGCTCACAAGAGATTGAATAGGATCTGAGGTTATAAAGAAGAATGTATAGCCAAATCCTTTATTTGATAAGCTCGACAACTTCTAACACACCAGATACACCCTCAGATTCTGCTAGAAGTATGTAGTGTTAGTAGTATGTGGGTAGATGCGTCCCAAACAGTTGACTCTGTGTCAGTATTGGCCTTGCAAGGAACAGAGCTGATTTAAAACATAAACATATTGCATGCTGAGCCATTTTCAAGCTATGAAATGCAGATTTTATTAATCACAGCACTGATGTGTTTCATCACAGTACCGTCATATAATTTAGTTTACAGCTCAAAACACACATTCTGGTGTGCAGTACCTCTTTACCAGTATTCTGCTGACCCGCGGATGTATTTGAAGGATCGTCTCACGTCTGAATCAATGTCAATGTATAACTGTGGCTTTGTTATTACTGCAGGAATCCAATTAGAAATTTTGTTAGGCCTAGTTAATACAAAATAAATACTAAGTGCCTGTGACTGTTTAATGGGACCATAACCCATCTTAAGTATTAGACACTGTACATTACCTCATGGTCTACAAGCCCATTCTTTTATCACCTTGGAGAAATCACAAATATTATATTGAATTCGTTTAATAACCTGCATGTATCATCAGCAAAGCGAGCCATTCAGTCAGTCACAAGTGTCATTTAACACTCTTGATTATAATTTGATTTGCTCTCGACTCACATACTGCATTTTTAATGGGGCTTCCCTATTTTCTCCAGATCACCTCAAGATCAATATTTGTTAGATTAGGCCCCTCGGCTCTGCGCTCCTTCCACCTAAATATTCTGTCTTCAACATATGCAGCACGTATATCTCACTCATGCATTTTTTATTCCTAAAGATTAAGATCAATCAGAACCTCTTTACTTTGGAAATATTCAATTGGATATAATGAAAAGATCCTACTTATAACTGCAGATCAGTTCAGTTTTTCATATTGTACTGCAGGTTTATCTTTCCAATATATTTTCCCATTTGTAAGTCATTAAATTGACTAGCATTAGTCTCGAATGTTGAATGTTTGTAGAAAGCGGCATTAAATTCCAAATAACAATATGTATTATATCACAACAATAAATCCATGAATATGTAACTAGTTGTCATTACTCATAAAGTCAGTGTTCCTTGTATAGAAGTCTTATTTTTAGAAGAAGAACAGTGTAAGCCTGTCAAAGGTGCCTACTCACTTCAGTCCAGACCATATGTCCTCACACAGTGGCAGGAATATGTCACACTGGCTTTGCTTTATTAAGTAAAGAGTGGGCAACGTCTGGTTGCTTGTCCCTCACTGTGTCCACTTCTAGCCTCTCACCTTTTTTCATGTGTTGGTATATTTGATCGCAGCAGGTCTTAGTGTTAGGCAGGAATTAACTTTACCCTTGCACAAGTTACAGCTGATTCCGTGGTTTCTTATGAGATTGGGTCATGAGTCATCTGTGGATGGTTTCAGTGGTGTGAGCAGAAGAGATTTGTCCATGTTGGGATAATTTGTTCTGGAATCCGCTGCATTGATGGTAAGGAACCCAGAAAACTGTACATCCACCAATATTAAAATTGATGAGCCCAGTGTCTATACAAGTCTTGTTTAGTTTTCATTGATTTGCGCACCACTAACACTAACACTTCCTATATGCAGTATCAACCGACTCTCATTAGTAATCTCTTCAGTGCCCCCCTTTTATGCAATTCAGTTTAAGCTAACACACAGCCAAAAGAGAGAAATTCAAATTTGTATCATTTTTGGTGAATATCCTATGTCTGCATCCACCAGTAGGTGTGTCATTGGATATCCATCTAGATGGAGACCTTATTTACAGTTTACCAATTAAAAATATACATTTTATTTAAATTTGCATAAAGCGTGATTAATTATTCTCTTTTCATTGACATGTCTGGCAAACCGACTGACAGCTAGACAGCCATCTACGACACACACGAATGTAAAGCTGCAGTCAAACACTACACGGCACATTACCTTGTTAGTTGCAAAGTGTCTTTTCTTTCTTCTATTTTGCTCCACCAAAGTGATCAGATGGTGTAATATTATATTTATTTTTCCAAAAAGCAATACCTGATAAAGGAATCTGTTGAAACAATAAAAAAGAAAAAAAGACAAAGGAGTGCTAGATGAATAGCCAACTGCATTTTAGCAAAAAAAAAGCTGCTTTTCCTGAGTGAGTGAAGGTGTCCTTTATAGCTGTATCAGATTGCCCGCACACAAAAACCACACACTGTCAGTGAAGATCTAATTCTACCTGCTGCTAAGGCCATTATTCAGGGAATACTGTCTGATGAGGCTGCTAGGAAAGTTGATATAGTGCTGTTCTCTGACAAAACAGTAGCCAAGGACATAAATGAGAGGGCCCAGGACATTTCATTTCAACCTTTGGAAGACGTGCGAGCCAGCTGATATTTAATATTGTTTCTGAATGAAAACACAGATGTAACTGATGCTGCACAGCTGCTTGTTTATATTCTGTGTCTCAATGAGGAGCATTTTGTGGCAATGGAAATGTTTTGGTCACCATCCCACTAGGGAGTGTACAAGCTCTCTCATACACACACAAATATTTGGTCAAAACATATTTACTGATCAGGTATGGTTTAACTGAGGTAAAAATGATTTCTTGAAGATAGATGAATACATTCCACATTTCTTCTGTGGCAACAGGTGTAATGATTGCTATCTATCTCCAAAATCACTCTCAAAGATGTGTGAAATTAACCAAGAACACATTGCTCATTGCTTCATCTCCGCATTTGTAGTAATTTCCTGTGATGACTTTTACTGGTTTATCTGATGACTGTCGGGATTAGTTGCGCTATCTCTGATTCTAGCTGTTTGTCCCTCCATTATCATCTGTTTCCTCGAACAGATCAGAGCAGATTGCAGCCGGCCTTAATCTGAGAGATCCACATTGCTAAGGCAGCTGCTGGCTGACCAAGAGGTTGGCAACGCCACCACCTTGTAATGACCACGACAGCTGGTGTGGCACAGACTTACACCATAGTGTTTGAAGACACAAGTGTGCTGGATCGTTCCACTTTCTGTGTCTGACATCTCATAGTGATGAGCATTACTGGACTCTGGATGCCAAACTTTTAGTTAAATCAGGTTTACTGTCTACACGTGCAATTGCAATGTGCAAACATTTCAATTGGAAAAAATTAATCATGAGACAAAAATGACCAGCATAAATTCATCATGTTTAGTTTTTGCTCTCCATACATTCATATCACTCAATTCCTGTCTTCTCATTTCCTGTTGTATCCTGCAGACCCTCTTCTCTCCTCCTCCTCCTCCTCTTTCCTTTCCTCCAGTACAGACCCTTCTCTTGGAGTGTGCTGCAGCAGATGCTCACAGGGCTAAAATCTGGATGGATTACAGGATCTAACAGATGCTGCTACTGTTTCCATCAGCCATGGTGTGTGCATATTGTACAGTATTTGTGTCACAAACAAGCGGTCACTCACTACAAATATAGAAGACTTCAGTAATGTATTGAGGATGTAGTAATACATCCAACATTCCTGAGACATATAGTTCTATAGATACAGTTTGTGTTACATGGATTGCTGCACCAAACCTACCAAACATAATATTCAGAAACAGACTATCGAGTGGTCATTAGAATTCTCTGATGACTCAACATCTTTTTTGAAGAAACCTTTTTATTGTGCAGTTTATTACCTCCTGCAGTGGTAGCTGCTGGATGTGGTAGAAAATACAATTACAAAACTCTGTTCTGATCTTAATACTTTCATCCTTTACCCAGCTATCTGATAACCTAGTCCAACCAAACACTTTGTGAGAATCCTCTATAAGTCTTAATATAAGCTATAACCCTCTCACTCCTTCCCTTTTGTCTTTCTCTGAGAAAAAAAAAACTGTTAACCAGTGAATTAGGTGTCAGGCTGCCTGGAGTTTCTGCATATCAAACTCTTTTGTTAGGCTTTTCCTGAGGCTCTGCTAAACTCAACATTATACTAAGGACACACACACACACACACACACACACACAAACACACATACACACACACAATGGCCATTAAGGGCAAGAGAGACACAGGATAGCTCATCCATATTCATACCTGATTTACAGACTCAAGGATGTCAAAAAATGGGATGGTGGTCGATTTTAGGAGGAAGAGAAACCAACCAAGCCCAAAAACATTATGGGTAATGAGGTTGGTACTTTTGAGCACTGAGTACTTGGGTGTCCACAAATGACTAGACTGGAGAACTAACACAGATGTTGTACAAGAAGGGGATGAGCAGACACTTTTGAGAAAGATCAGATCCTTCAATGAATGCAACAAGATGCTGGAGATCTTCTAGCAGAATGTGGTTGCGGGTGCCATCTATTGTGCTGTGGTCTGCTGGGGAAGCAGCATCAGTGTGGCACTAATGCCAGCAGGATCAATAAACTCATCTGAACTATCACTAGTGAAAACCTGGAGATGTTTGAGTCAGTGAGGAGCAGGATGTGACGGAACAGACTGCTCTCCATCATGGACAATCCATCCCACCTCCTCCATGACACACTGTAAAAACAGCAGAGCTCATTTGCCAACACATTCATTCCACCACACGTATCAGCAACGTTTTAGAAAATCATTTCTTCCGTTCACTACAACTTCTCTGTGTGACAGGTGAATACACTGTTGCACTACCATATGTACATACTATCATACAGATATTGTATATATTATTCAATGCCATTTTTGCAAACCTGTTCTTAAAGCTCTTTTCTTATTTTCTTGTACTGTTATTTTCTCTTATTATTATATTCAGAGACTGTTCTGCAGATCTATAATTCTGCTCCTTATTTTATATTTATATTTCCATCTATTTATCTAAACCTTTTATTATTGTTTATGTCCTCTCTACTAATGACAGACTCACTAAAACAACAGTTTTTGTCCTCTCTCAAAGGGACGGGCCACTTTGACTCAGACTCACTAAGAAATTTAATCTAAGAAATACTATACTATTATGAAGGAAGCATGATGGCAGTGCCAGCATCACTTGCCTCTGCATGCTGGAAATACACTGTCCTTTAGTCTCGAAAAAATGGTTTGGAAATATTGTGTCTATAGATGGTTACCTGATGTTGTGATATGTTGTGTTCAATGTACTTTGTATATAACCATAAAGATATTTCACGATACAAAATAATGAAACTAGGGAATGAGAGACAACCTTTACAATAAATGTGTTCTCCCACTCTCACAAAAAAATATCCTGGAAAATGCAGATATATAAATCATAAACCTCTGCCCCCCCAAAAAATTTAATGTTGTTTCAATCTGATTCATCTACAATAAAATATTGTTTTGGGAAAGTAATTTGCAACAGATGGCTCGATGTAATTTCGAACAAAGCAATGAGATTTGCAAAATACAATTCAAGAAACAGATAGAAGGAAGGGAAATAACGCTTGATGCTGAGATACATTTGTCGGAAGCATTTAAAGTGCTTCAGTCTGGATTTAGGGATTTTGTGAAATGCAAACATGGGCTTGGAACACATTAGATGATATATTTCCCTCCATGGCAACAATATATGATGATAACAATAATAAGAACAGATAGTGTTCTGGGATTGAAATAATAGTGTAAAAGTAGGGGTGTCATGGTCAGGTGGGGATGAGGATGGATGCTTACATTTGCTTTCAATTCTGATATACCAGGCTCATTTCCATTATGCAACTTAATTGTGGTTCCAAATAGTAACAAAACACTTTTCCTTATTGTTTTACCAAATACATGTAGTTGTAAATGTAAATGCAATGAACTAAGTCATTTAATTAGCTATTCCTTGCTCGTTGTTTTACAACCCTAAACTTTGTGTCAAATAAGAGAAACCAGTTGTTAGATCAGCGCTTCTTGTTAAAACACTCACAGAATCTAGACGCTAATATCTAATCTCCTTTTTTTCAGCATGAATAATCATTGCACAACAATTTGCAAAGCTTTGTTGTAATATTGCCCGTTGTTCCGGCTGACACTTTCTCCAAAGGTCTAAAACTGGGGTCAGGTTTAATGATGACAAAAACACCTCTAGAATAATATGCTGTGTAGAACATATAAAGAGCAACTAATGAAAAGGACTTTCCAAAATGTAGTGCTCAGACATTCACTTTAATTCTTAGCTGCAGGATATGGAGGACATAAAATCGAACAGTAAATAAAATCTGCTCTTGTACTTGTTAACAAGAGATCACCTTTTCAGTCCCGTATGGATCTTCATCAAGACAGAAACAAAATGAAGGAGATGTCAATCAAAATATTAGCACAGTTGTATTTGCTTTCCATACTAAGTCACATACGAGGTAATAGAAACTACAGAGCTACAGCTCTCCACTGCCATGAGCAGTTGGTATTGTGTGGCTCAATGTGCAAATTGTGATTTCCACAGTAGGTGCAGCATGTTGCTAAAGCACCTGAGGGTTCATATGATGAACTGCCATATTGTGCTTGCCTGTACACTTCATATGTGCTGTAGTATGTATTCTACATATTGGAATACATTCTGAATCTTGAGACATTTGTTGTGTTTTATTAACAAATCTTACTCATTATGCTTTATTCTTTATGGACCACTGACTTCAAACATCTCCTGCCGGTCTGATGGTTCTCTTAAATAATGAAATATTCAGCATGTATGGATCTGTATCATGTATGGATCTGTACTGCATGATAAAGACAAATAAAACAGTATCTGTTTGCTCCTCCATGTATGTTTAGGATCTACTGGAGTTGGATGAAGCGTAGCAAATGTATTGAATGAGAGAAATCAAAGATATGTGAGATACATGCTGGGAGAGGAGAAAACAAGGCGAAATAGACAGTGTTAGAAGAGAGGCTCTCAGCGGAGAGCAGCAACACCTGTTAAGTTTACATTAACAGCTGTCCCAATGGCAACCTCAGGGATAGCGGAAGCCCGCAGGTTTTGGGATTGAGTGCGGTTCTGTTGTAAACATCTATAATATATGCACTGAAGGTGTGCACATCCTTGAGTTCCATTGATATTGACTTAATTTGGCCTAATTTCCTTCACCTTCATAAATTATTTCAATCGCAGTATGGCTGTAGTAAAGATGGTTATCTGAAATACTGATTGCACTAAAGCTCTTTTATATCACAGATGCAGTTTTATGCCCTCTTCCCTTGAACTATAAGCCACTGAACGCTGACAGTTTAAAGAAGAATTTAAAATGTAAGGCTATTGCTAAGTCTCTCAAACTATTATTTAATTGCAAATTCATTCTACTTCATTGTTTCATAGTACTATACTTGCTTCTAGGTATCATGAAAACAAGCTGCATATTTTTACAGTTTAGTAATGACACCGTGTTACTGACTTCACAGTGTTTTTCTAACTTGGAGCTTTGGCCTCATGGGTTAATTGGATCTTTGATGTTTTAACCCTGTACCTCCCCCTGAAAACCAAGATGCAATGCCCACCACCTGATTACCATTCTGATAGGTCTGTCATGCCTAATACCTTGAAGGCAAGTGTAATTAATTTCCTTGTAAATAATCAGCATTACCTCAGTGATCCTTTCACATCTTAAATTTTCACCTTTAAGAAACAGTGTGAAAGACAACCAACCCTCTTGCCCCACCGCCTCCTGTTTACATGTAGTATATTTACACTTGACGCAAGCAAAATGTATTGAATTCAATTTAATGGAGACAGTGGTCTTTGTATGATGGCTTCACAGGCACTTCTTTCTTTTCTAGCCTCGACTTCATCGCCAAAACCCCTCCTCGAATGCTACATCGCACTCTGACTCACCATCTGTGACTCACCAATTACAAATAGCTCCATAATCCTTATCTATCATATCCATTCACTGTAAACTGCCCTCAAGTGTTTTCTTTTGTTCCTCTTTCTTCTTCCTCCGAGATGGGCTTTGTTCCCTCTCCAGTGTTTTTTTCTTCTTCTAATGTTTCTGGTTATCTTGGTATTCCTGTTCAGTTTAGTGTTTGCATTTCAGTGTGAGGGATTAGAGTTAGTTCTGGGGGTCATTTACTTGTGTTTATTTAAGTATGTATGTTTATACCCAAAACCCTATATTCATAGTATTCCAAGTGCATGCACGAATGTATCACAATATGTGGTTTTGAGCCACATAGGAAGAGCAAGTGTGCTACGAGGCCTGCTCTTCATTCTCCCTGTGGAGGTTCAATCAGGTGTGACTCATGGTGAATAAAGGCTTGGAGGACTAATAGAATTCATAGTGAGACGTCATGCTGACATCTTCTCCTGTAATTGTCTTCCCATGTCTCAGCAGGTCGGCACAGATACAGCTGAAATATGTAGTGGTGCATTCATGTCTCGCTGTCATGTCCGAGAAAGGAGTTAAAGTTTCTGACACAATACATAGCTCTTCGCAAAAACCTCCTCTGGTCAGCAACTGGATGACTGCTAAACGAAGTGCAACATTTCACTATCAGACAAAGAAATGCTTAATTTGTTATCCTACAATGCAGTGAGAGAGTTAGATTTTTTTACGTGAAAGAGTGAAGGAGGACGGAATATAGAAACATTTTATACAAGATGACGATGATTTCTGCACTAATTAAAAAGAAAATGCTGTGGTGAGCTTTTTGGAGAGGAAATGGAGAGATCGTTTCTTTCAGAATACAATACATTGATGTGAGACAGACTTATCTTTGCAACAGTAGAGCAAGCTTTGAAAGAGTTGCCGGCATGATTGAAAGCCGCCGTTGTTCCTGAAGGGTAGATGACGTAGTGTGTCTGATGCACTATTATGATTTAAGCATTAAAACAAAACCTTCGGTTATGGATAAGAATTTACATCCATCTTATCAGTTTCTAAATCACTCATTATGCTAAGAATCAAAGGGAGGAAAACAACTGTTCCTTCTAAAGATATACAGCTTTCTGAGGAAAACTAGTTTGTTCAGCAGGGTTGATGTTGCCAGCGTTTCTTCTCTCATGACCATCGGTAAAGATGTTCTTGGCACGGTTTGGGGATTTTATCGACTTCCTGTTTTATTTTGTAGTTCTGGGTCTGTGTTCCTGTCTTTGTCTTGTTTCCCTCCCTTTTTGATTACTATCACCTGTGTCTTGTTACTCACCTGTTTCTGTTCCCATCGTTTACTCGTGTCTATTTAGTCTGGTTGTTTTCTTTGTTCGTGCTCGGTCCATCGTGTTTTCTCTGCATTGCCCTGTTTCAGTGTTTGCACATATTTAGCGCCTCGTGTTTATCCTTCCTGTGTTCCTTGTGTAAAGTCCATGCTCTCGTGTTGATGTTCTTCTGTGTTCTCATTCCTGGACCGTTGTGCTTCCAAGTAAGTCCTCTTCATTAAAGATACTTTTCACTCCACCGCTGCCTACGTCTGCATTTTGGGTCCCCACTCCCCGTGTCCTGACAGTTCTTAGACCACTTGAAGGTGACGCAGGACTGATTTGAGGAGAAGGTAAATAACTGATCACACTGACCACTTCCCCTCTTTCTTTCACCTTTTACTTGCTTCCTTTCTTCTCTGCTGTCTAAGGTCTTTCCTCACCCTCTGCCGGGCTGCAGCTCACTCAGATGTTACCCCCCCCATCTACTTTGCTATAGAGCTGTATTCATTAGATGGCTTGTGATCTTATGATGAAATGAATCCTAAATGTCTTCACTCTGCGGATGCCTGGTTCTTTCAATATGTACCCCTTGGGTAAGGGATCCCTCTGCATTGGTGGGATGATAATGGCCCACAGCTGTGCATCATCAGAGAATAATCATTATCTGTGTGTGAAATCTGTGCTAAAACAGATGCCCTACCTGACGAGGTCTGACAAGCCTTTCCTAATTTTAGTTACATATTGTCACTGTCAGCACTGGATAGATTCCAAACCTCTGTTTTACAGGCTACTGAATACTGCATTATGTGAGGAGATCACTTTTCTCCTTTTGTATTTCATGAACAAAGGTGAAATGAAACTAGGCATGGGAACAGATAAAAATGACTTGAAGCATTTTAAACATGAAGAAGGCTACATTATGAAAAGGTTCAGAAGAACAAAAACATTAATCTTTTAACATGAGTTTAACCCTTGTATTATGTTCGTTTCTCCCCCTACTGTGGTGTTCCCGGTCAAATTTGACCAGTCTGGTTTAACTGCTCTTACATTAACACAAACATAATTTAAACATAATTGCCACCATATATTTAACATATTTTAAAGCTGTAAACAAATGTCTCAAACCAGTGGTAAACATGAATAACTACAATACAAAGAATAGACACTGAAAATTATAATAATCAAGAGACTAAATTCACAGAACATTAGAAAATCACATGAAAAGTCATCAGTGAGTAATTGTTTGACCGATATACTCCGATATAAGCTTGGAGGTCGACCTGGTGCAATGCTCTCCATGTGTCCCCAAACACGCACCTCCCCTCCAGGTTTGTCATGTCCAGTATAATTTCCTCCATGAACTCTGGTAAAAAGAGTTGGAAGCTGGACTTGACATCATCCACACGATATATTGCACACCGTGTTGGCCCTGGCGTCAATGTTTCCCACTCTTGCTCTGCCTGCTCTGTCCTGGGAGGAAGAATACCAGAGCAAGTTGCCACCCTTGGACTGGAATGTCACCTCAGGTGCAGCTTCTTCTCGTGCCTCTTCTCCAGGTGCCTCTTCCTCAGGGGTCTCTTCATCTGTTGACTGGTCAGTCTTATAAAGGTCCAGATCAAAATCAGAATTGATGTTGTCTTCAGTTCTGACACATCCTCCCCTATCTCTGGTTCAACTTCGATCTCCTCTTCATCTGATTCAAAAATTCGGTCCAGAGCCTTTCTGACAGTAAATTGTGGTCAGAGTAGAATGAGAGCATGGGGATGTTTTCCATGTAATGGATGAGCATAATCTAGTATTACCCATTCATTTCCTACGCCGGTCATTTTTGACCGGGAACACCACAGGTGTTACAAAGTTGATCAGACAACTCGAATATCAGTGAAAATAGTGATCAGAAATTATACATGTTCAAATGCCTAGTGTGGAGGATATTATAAGGCCTTGAGGCAATTAGAGAACAAATTTAATTTTTATGACTTTATGAAGTTGTAAATCGGTCAGGTTTGACCCGAACACCACAGGAGGGTTAAGATTATGGTGGAGGTAGTGTGTGTTTATACTATAGGCTATGGAAATCGCAATCTGGGGCAGCGTCACAATTTTCATAGGATAGCGTACGTAGCTATAATAGCTATCATCACCAGTCATTTGTGAATCATTCATCAGAAATGTATAAACTACACAAATTCACATATAAAGAGAAGCTCTTGAAAGCGGCAAAGGAGCAATACATTCCAAATTATATATGCATCAAGGCAAGGCAAGGCAAGTTTATTTATATAGCACCTTTCATACACGGATGCAATTCAAAGTGCTCAACACCGCAGCTGGCTGTTTTATAAACCAACTGCAAAAAGAATAGACACAACCAGAGGTATGCATAATACAGGCTCTGTGCTTGGTACAAACAGTCCTTCAGAATTAGTTTCCCATTACTCAACATTCTAATAAACAAGGTTGGTCTGTTGTGTGGGCTCTCTGTTGCCTATATAGCCCACATTTATCTCATGAGAAAATTAATAAAAACGTGGGAATTAATTGTCTCGTGCGCACAGATGAATCAAAATGTGGGAACAAATTATTTTCTCTCTATGGCCACTCCGGAGCTCTGTAGGTAAAAATGTATCTTCAGTATTATTACTCCACATAATAATGCTATAAATAAGGTTGTTCGAATATTATTGTTTATTTCATATCCCCTACAATTGTAGGAACTTATTATGGTGCTAAAATTTGATTTAATTATATATATCCAGTTACATATTGTATGTGATGTTTTACATGATTCCATCAGATCTTTGACCTTGTGTTGGTTCCTCAAAAGGTTTGTGATCATATGTTACCTTATGTTAATGTCTTTTTACTTATATAATTGTTATGGATTTATAATTACTCTATTTGAATTACTAAACATAAGTGCAGCTTGATAGATCTGGAACCAGGCTGCTTTGCACTGGAACTGTTGCTATTCATTGAGACATTGCATGCAATATTGACACAAATACACCTAACTTGATCCACCCAGACTGGAGATTGGAAAACACACACAGTTTTAAAGACGGTATAAATATAAAGTATGAAAAATGAATAATACAAATTTAAGAGTAGGCCGATTTGCATTTATTGTGACTTTTACTTTAGGGCATGGAAAGTGAGGTACAAACATGAAAAATGCCTTTTTTACTTTAATGGTAAATAGGAGCATCATCCAATCGCTGTAGTGGACTCAAATATTGTACCACTGAGAAACTTAAGCCAGCATCAAATAAAATATACTTTCAGACATATTGACATACTCTTCCATCCACCACACACACACACACACACACACACACACACACACACACACACACACACACACACACACACACACACACGTTGCAGTGCTTACACTGTTATGTCCATGGCAGGATCAGAGGTCAAGCCAAGGTTAACAACATTTGTCTTACATATTGATCAAAATGTGCCACTGGGAAATGAGAGATCACAAGGTGGCAAACTAAATCAAAGGCAAATACTAACAGTGACTAAATGTGGTGAGTGTGTCTCGCCACCTCCAGTTAGCCGGTGTAAAATACGTTAAAATGTGTTAAGTGACATGAGCTGTGACACCAGTTAGGCTCAAGGCTGCAGGGCATCACTGAATATACCCTTGGCGCACCTCTTAAGATCATGTTTCAGGTCAGTGAAAAAAACACATACACATGACCACACACACAGAACAGAAAACATAATCTTCTTACCCCACCTAAAATACATTTTGCATGATTTGTAATGATGTGGGGTGATTCAGTGTAGCCTGTTTCTCGCCTATATGTGGCCGTTACCTTCTTTTTCTACAAAGGTTCATGCATTATTTTACAGAGAAACCATATTATTTATTCAGCCGTAGTAATGCTTCACCGCTTGTGATATTGATCACAGGATATGAGGTCCAATTGCTTGTTCAAGCACATTTCAGCTGGGTGAAATGCTTACCGTCAGGGGGACTTGAGGAGATTTCTCCTGTTGACATGCCGTATCACATTACAATGTATCTTGTGAGAATAACAGAAAGGAGCTAACAAATACATGGCTTGTATAAAAGTACATTTGAAGCAAATTGTCCAGTTGCCAGAGTAAACTTGGATAGAGCACGCAGTTATCGTTGGTCAAGAGAGGTTTCTGCAAAATGTTCTCTTTCTGATTTACATTTTGTTTTCCATTGCCTCTTGTACAGTCACTTGAGGAATAATTTAGGTGAAGAACCCTGATTGGGTTGTCTGAAGGTAATATATTGATTATTGAGAAGATTTTTGTTCTGGGGAGATCTATAGAAAATGCATGGCGAGCAAGACAGAACTGTATCCATAAAAATATATTCATCACATTTCGGCTGTGGAAATTGAATGTTTTGAAATCTTCTCATTTCATGTGGATATATTAATATAAGCAATACTCTATATTTTAATTATAATTAACAAAACCAACAATTAATTAATCCTACTCACAGTAATTGCATCTCACCAACACATAAATGTGTATTAATAGACAGCTGAAAAAAGTCCCCAAGAAATACACGTTGTACACCTGTCTTGAGTAACTACTACATATTTGTGACATGTTTTTAAAGATTGATGTCTTCAGTATAAATCATTGGGCTTAGGGTGAAGTATTTATTTATTTCTATTGTTTATTAAATTCTTATTACTGTGACCATACTCTTTATAGTGAGCTCAGTGAAAGATACACCTGAAGTTAGCTTGTTTTTTGGGGGGGAAAGTGGTTTGAGCCAGGGCACTTTTCCCCTGATTTCTGGCAATTCCATTTATTAATCCCTCACACTTGCTATATAAGGGAGGAATATATGGATGAGATGTGAGTTCACTGTGACATGTTTCTTAAATAGGACATCATACCAACAGCAGTCAGTCTCTAACATATTTCTATACTTCCCACAAACTGATATTTATTAAATGTGTGGTTAAAGATCAGTCCAACAATTTTTTTTTTTTTTTAATTGTCAAATGTGTTTTAAATGCTTGAATAGTTGCACTCCATTATCGTAGGCTGCAGTTATTCAACAATAAACCTTTTAGGTAGGCATGTTGTTTCATTAAAATTCATGCACATGAAAATTGCCCTTGACTTTCACCAGCTCCATTTTATTCTTTTACAGTCCCATCACATCAGCTGCAGCATCCAATTACTAAAGAGATTTCAACCCATCACGGGCCAGCCGATACCTTTTTAAATGATAAATAAAGCTTGGATGGTACAGTGTTACACTATACTGGCTACAGAGACTGATTTAACTAGGTTGATCACTCACAGTAAAGAACTTGTAACAACAAATAAACTCCACACATGTATCCCATAATACTCCAATGCAGTCAGCTGAACGTGACGTTTCAAGCAGGCAGACTCTTTTTCAAACTAAAGCCTGATGACGTCAGAGGAATATAAATTGTAACAGTAAGACATTTAGAAAGTAGCATTTCAGTGACTCACCACATCACAGCTGAACAAACTGATAGGGATTATCATCACAAACCACAGGGGAGTGTTGGACAGGTGGCTTAGACAGGTCAACCTTCATAATTGTATAAAGGACCACTGCGGTCCATTGAGTCCTACTGTGTTAATAACTTTGACCTTTTTTTTTTTTTTTTTTTTTTTTTAAGGTGAGACCCATTCCTCTCAAGTTAAAATAACCTCCATCCACACAGTATAAGGCTCAGCTGCTGTCAGGCACCATGGGCTCATCAGCAACACTCAAACTGAAGTACTACTTGTTCAACAAAGTTTTATATCATTGAAATTCCATTAAAATCATACCAATGAATTAATATCACATTGGTGAGGAAATTATAGTTTTCTTATAACTTGATTTTAAGAGAACTACGTATTCGTTTTGGGACGCCACATTTGGTGTCAGACTCACGCTGACATACTCTGAACAATTCAGAAATAAAAAAGGAAAGTCCATTTTGCCTCACTTTGACTAGAAGATTGCACCAATACAGAAATTCCCATTTAAAAAGTCAGCAGGTAAGAGAGGCGGTTATTTTTCGATGTAAAAATGGAGAAATGCTAAACAAACTAATGATTTGACAAATACGTTTATCAAAATCGAATGAATTTTCAGATAAATGAAAACATCTAGGGGATGGCATGTGGTAGCACTTGCCTCACAGCAAGAAGGTTCTGGGTTCGAGCCTGCTGGTCGGCGGGGGCATTTCTGTGTGGAGTTTGCATGCGCCTCCACATGTGCCTGCGTGGGTTTTGATTGGTAATTCTAAATTGGCCGTAGGTGTGAATGAGAGCGTGAATGGTTTTCTGTCTCTGTGTTATCCCTGTGATGGACTGGCGGCCTGTCCAGGTGTACCCTGGCTCTCGCCTGATGCTAGCTGGGATCGGCTCCAGCACCCGTGACCCTCTACAGGATAAAGCGGGTATAGATAATGAATTCCTCTAAAATAATGTTTCATACATGGAAGGAAAAGAGGGCTTGTTATTTGGTGGAATATAAGTCTTATACTTAACTGCACATTTAATGGAATTTGAAGCTTCTATTTTCATGCCACTGCTTTTTGTGTCGCTTTGGGTAATTGCGACAGCATGTAATTATTTTATGATTTGCTTTTTTTACAAACCAAACAATTGATTAAATGAGAAAATAATCCATAATGAAAATCCATAGTCAATAATAATAAAAATGTATAAGCATATATATAAGCATACTAATAGTCATAGTATTACTTTGTATTCTTACAGGGTAGTTATAGTACTTTTACTTAAGTAAAGGATCTTCATCCACCACTGGATAGAGATGTGAAAATCTGAACAGATGTCCAATGTTGACATAAAGCTGCATAGTATGACATGCATAGTAGAGTTTCTCTGGCAGTGGAACCAAACTGTTCAAATATATGCTTAGCATTTAGCCCAAAAACTCAGCTCCAACTGTTTTTCTGTAATTCCTGATTATGCTTCTGTCTTCATTTGTGTGTAACATTAAGTTGCAGAATATGAAAAGGTTTTCTGCCACCTTTTTACTTTAAGTTACAATAAAATAAGAAGAACCTAGCATGCCACTTATCATAGGAATAAAGTGGATGGGATGTAAATGTGTTTCATAATGAATCATAATGCATCTATCTGAATTATTATGCATCAAGGTCCAACAACAGTCAGCATTTGGGCAATACATCTTCGCACTTTATTAACCAGCATCTTTCATCAGTCTTTTCTTTCATGGGGACGATTTGGTTTAAAGATGAATCCCACCATTAGCTATTTGTTAGAATTCATGAATATTTATTTTCTTTGGCATCAAATCAAATAATAGATTTTTCCACCATACACTCTATGCTGTATAATTACTGTAGCTTATTAAGAATGTGCATTAGTGTATCATTAATATGCCATGACATAAGACATCAGTGTCTGGTGTTCCTTTTATCTTACTATCAATTAAGAGGCTTTTTTTCATGCATTCTATTTATTATTATTTTGCATGTGGTGACTCAACATAAAGTGTTTGTGTGTTCATACTGTATGGTCCTGCTGGTCCTCATCCCTTCATTATATGCATGCAAGGTATCTACATTAACATGTTTGTGTGTTTATTACAAACTCTTTATTCACTCTCAGACAGTAATTCTTGGCAAATGTGATTGGATGTAAGTAGAACTCATCAATCCATGAAGATAAGACAGCTGCCCTGGAGCAGTGGATTACAGCCAAATGAGTCAGTCTGTGGTGGAAAGCAGCACCAAGTAACTCTACCCACTACCCAACTACCACTTTGTTCATGGCTGAGTTGCCAGCTGAAAATGAGTCATGTGGTATTGATGCTTGTTTACCTGCAGCTGAAGCTTTGTGGACAGCCACTGGACTGAGATCCTTATATGAATCAGTCACAGTGTGAGCAACTATATATTCCAAACACCTTGCCCTTCATCCATATTCGTCTGTCTGTAAACCAGCCCAGTGTCCCCAGGGGATTATGTCCATATTGAACCATTTCACGCGTCACGATTTACATCCAATGCCAACGGCAGAAAGTAAGAGTGTGGAGGTTGGGGTGTGGCTTGTCTGACTGTCGTGCAGGAGACCAGGCCCAGAGCTCGACTATATCCTGATCTTAAAGATATCTTGTTTTTGACCGTAATAGGCCCGGTTTTGTTTGTTCATGAGCACTTGGGTGATCAAAGACTGTCAGCAGGTAAAATGGATGTAAATAATAAAGGTTTCAAAATACATTTAAGTAGTTTTATTAGTTCCCAGTTAATGACAACCAAAACCGTGTTTGATTAGATGAAAACTAGTTGTCTAACTCTACCCTGATCATAATTAACTTGCCATAACAACAATCTTTGGCGATATGTTTGTGTAAACAGCACATATTCAGATCAAATAGGCACTGTACATAGATTTGCAATGTCACGAGTAACAGGTCCCTGCTACTTTGTTGATTGCATCCGGATTTGGCAAAGCATGCATATCTATTTTACCTCCCAACATGCAAACTAACAGGAGGCAGGAAAACTCCAAGAAATGCATGATTTTCAGTCGCCTACCAGCTTCCATACCAGTTGAAGTAAGGAACGGTGACACCCAATGAATGCAATCAGATGAGAGCAACATATAATTGTAATCATGAATATAATGCCTGACCTGGCTGAGGCTTTATGTAAAGGGCTGACTTTCTAGAAGCACAGTGGGCTACCAGGCAGCTCCACTTCTTGCATCAAATAACCCTGGCTTTAGTTTAGATTCAGCACCATGTCTTGGAAAGAAAATAGAGCATAGGTGTGGAACCCAAGGGGTCTGAAGAGTGTGGATTGATTACTTTTTTCATACCTTATCTCATTTTACCCTCTCCACAATATTAAGTCAAGGGCTTTCCACGTGTCCAATAGATATAAGCTTAACAGCTGATATTTACGGACAGAATTTTGTTTTAGACGTTTAACATTTTCTCCGGCAGTAAAAAGCTGTTCATGGAAACAGGTCCTCTTTTAAGCAGACCACTTTGGAAGATGATGATCTTAAGTGTAGGTTTGCAGTTCTGCGGCTTTCTCAATGACACAATTAATTTTTAACATTACAGAGAAGGATATCTTTAGCTTTCCTTGCTTTTTTATTTAATAAACTGTAGGAAATGCAACTGTGAGTGTTTTTCAATAAAAAATATTGCTATTATTTTAGCTTTGTTTTCACCTAATGTGGTACTTTAAGTGCTGAGTCTTGATGAATGCTAAATGTTTTTTTTAATGGGGCAGACACCCTCCTTAACAGTGGAGAAGTGAAACTATGTACATTTATTCCAGCGCTGTACTTTAAGGACCACTCCACAGTTTACTCTTCATGAGAAGTACTACACAGCCGGTTACACTAGCTGTACAATGTCCTCTGGCTTGTAAAGCTTTTAAATTCTGGTAAAATAACCCTGATGAAATAATTAGGAGTTATCTCAAATTGGGCTTGAGACTACACATTTCTAACAGGAAGGCTATATATACCGTGCACAGTGAATCTAATGAAAAAATGCTGTTGAGTTGCATCATGTGAAATGTGGATCCAGTGTTTTTGGAGCCTGACTCTGCAGACAAGTCAGGATAGCTCTGCCTCTGTTGCGTTGATGTCGACCATAATGTTTGGGGACTTAATGCAATACTAAATCACTGGAGTATCCTATAGGTGTAGTTTATAGGTTCATGCACTTTTACTTTAATTGGGTATTTTTGTTTTATGCTAATCTCTATTTCAGACCCAGATAATGTGCTTTTTTACTTTCCTACATTTATCTGACAGCTGTAGTTACTGGTTACTGTTATAGATTCAACCAACCACTAGTTTGGAAAATCTTTGAAAATAGCTTCACCTAAAGTTGCAACATTAAACTGCTGCATCACTAATGATCCAATATTATAACACTGAAAGTGGTCGTCCTGCATATTAAGCTGTGGTGTAATGTAACTAAAACATTTACTTATGTATTGTACTTAATTACAATTCACTTGAGATTTCCCATTTCATGCTACTTTATACCTCTACATAACTATATTTAAGAGGGAAATGTCGTACTTTTCATATTTATTCAACAGCTTTTTGACAGTTACCACTTTTCTTTGCAGTTATTTATTTTTCATACAAAAGATACGATCAGCTTCTAAAACATAATTGATAATAACAAAAAACATCCCTCTTATCAAGCCATGTTTTTCTATAATTAAGTCTTTAAAGTCATTATCTATTGTGCAGAAGGAACACATTTTCAATACAAAACAACTTGTTTCAAGTAATTTCTAAAATCATAATTCTAGTGCCGCAATCTTCCTTATTTCTTTTTTCAAGATATACACACTCCTTTTATAAATAAGTTGATTTCAGTTTTGTGACGTATTTGTTTCAGTTGTTTTAAGAACAGTTCAATGTTTTTAGGACTGAATTCTAGACAGAAATTAGTTTCATAAGACTTGAGTTTTGGCTGATTAATCTTCCCAAAGGGAAGGGTCCATTCTTCATAATGAGTACTTTAACATTTAGTACTTTGATAATGGTCTAACTACGTTTGCTGATATTTTTGCACACGATATTTACATTGTTGCTACTTTTTACTTGAGTAAAGGATTTAAATACTTCTTCCACCGGTGATGATGAGTACATTTACTTTTCATGCTTTAAGTACCTTTTTGCTAACATACTTAAAACAGTTACCTGTTACTACAACTTCACTCTTCCTTTGGGCTCTATAATGTCCATCACCTCTGTGGAGAGGAGCCAAATGATGGAGAAGGAAGAAAACAAAAAAGAGAGACAGGAGGAGGTGGAAGACGCTAAGAAATGGGAAGGCAGAAGGGAGACAATGAGGAAAAGAAATAGCCAGTGATGTCGTTATTACCTTCACTGACAGGTGTCATTACATTCTCTTATAGCTCTCCCCCACTGGGTCATAGGCTTTGGCTCAATCACATAGCATCAGCTGTATATCTCCCCTTGTTCATCGTCTCTGTTCCCATCCCCATCCATCCTGATTACACCTCTAATGGTTCCTCTTCACAGCAGCCACCAACTGTAATGGAATTATGCTTGAATGAACAGCCGTGTCTCTCCACTTCTCCCTTTTTCTCTCCTTCTGTCTGTCTTTTTTTTTTCTCCTTCTCCCCCTCAACACACACACACACACACACACACACACACACACACACACTTCTTCCAATTTTAATTTACAGAAAGCTGTTTGCACATTAAATACTCCAATGCATTCAACACCATTGGGGCACATAAGAAAAAATAGAAGAAAGCATTACTGTCAAATTTTCAGATTTAGAGAATTTATGTTATATGCCTTAGTCAGAAGGGGGAAGAGAACTAATGCTGCAGAGGCCCAATCACATACATCCAGTGTGTGAAACACTCCATTCAACAGGGAAGATTGTTCATCCTCTCCAACTTTACCCTCCATTTCCACGAGAAAATGCTTTTATAATCGCTCACTTTTAGCATTATTCTTCGATTTCACCCCCACCCCCAGTGCGTCTGTCTATGTCTCGCCAAGTCTGTATTGTGACACTGTAGTGTAGCCTCCTCTCTCCTAAGGGAAAATCATCCTTCCATCGTCCAACCCTGCCAGACTTATCAGTGACAGGGGAGAGATGAATAAGGGATCAAAAGAACCTTTTCTCTCCCTTTTTTCACACTGTCAGGTTATATTTACTCTGGGTCCCAGTGGCTCAGTGCAATGCCGCACACACTACACAAGCCTTTTTTTATTTCTGGGACCTAGGGTGGTGCACTTGTGTCGTTATTGAACCTTTCTACCAATCATGTTCAAGGGCAGGCTAGGAACATACCTGTGGGTAAATATTCCCCTGCTGAAGTCTAAAAGTTGTTATTTTTGCAATAACTGTCATGGTCCCTGAACTGGGTTCCTGTTTTATTTTGGTAGTCTGTGTGCTTGTGTTCGTGTTTTCTTGTGCCTTCCTGTCTTTGTCTGGTTCCCTCCTTAGTTTGATTACCATCACCTGTGTCT
>JAVQJD010044114.1:0-17953 GCA_036023655.1 Nannoperca australis
GCCTCGACCGCAGCACGCCCCGACCGCAGCACGCCCGGACCGCCGCCCGCCCCGACCGCAGCACGCCCCGACCGCAGCACGTTGGCGAGGGCCCTTCAACGCTGCTTGCAGCTTTAATTCTATATTTAATTGATTCATAAATCAGTCAAACAGCTTAGCTTCACTGCATGGTGCTCTAAAAACTGTTGTGTTAGGGCTTTCATCACTCTGCCATGAATAACAGTAAATTCTAATAAGGCAAATGGATGAATGTGTATTTATTTATATATTTCCCAATTTTTATTGACCTGAAAATGATGAACATGATACATAAATAAATAATGATAAAATAATGATTTGGTGAACCAGCAATGGGCCTCGAATAGGTTAAGTTTGGTAAAATTCAGATTTAAATCCCCTTTAAGCAACACTGATGGGTGTGGTGTCAACAGTGATGTCAAGGTGTACTGACACTACATCCCTGCAGCAAGGTGAAAAGTTAAACCATTGGTCTCTGCAAAAACATGATTTTCAGCTACTGCTAAGTCACTCCCAATTTATTCTCTCCCTAAAAACGAAATATCTGTCAGAATGAACAAATAAATTGCTAAGAAACTAATGTGGCCTTAAAGGTGGCACAATCACGGATGTTTGTAATTTGGACAGAAAAGCTAACATTTCAATTCCCGGCTTGAAAGACTTTC
Organism: Nannoperca australis; assembly: GCA_036023655.1. Classification (NCBI taxonomy): domain Eukaryota; kingdom Metazoa; phylum Chordata; class Actinopteri; order Centrarchiformes; family Percichthyidae; genus Nannoperca; species Nannoperca australis. Next base: position 684 of record JAVQJD010044114.1, read on the forward strand.
TGAAATCTTATTAAAATGTCTGTCTGTCCCCTCTGTGTTTTCTCACCTGGACCTGGTCTTGACTTTGATGAAGAAGATTTGATTTCAGATGCTGTAATAATGTCTTATTCCCTTGACTTGAGTAACTCAGCCTGTTAAACAAAGGCAACAGAGAGGTTGTTAAAACCCTGAAAATAACCCATTGATATCCATTTCATTCAGGTGAAATACAGTTTCACCTCTGCAGATGAGTTTTTCGTCAATGCCATTTGGTGGACTTTCTTTCACAGTTTCTTCTTATGACTCATGTCATCGATTGCTGATTTATTCATGCTCTTCACACTTCTGTGGATCCCTTTACTAATCCCGGGGCTTTAAAGAGTTTCTCTCTTTAAACATCCTTATTGTGTTTGTAAAAGCTTAAAGATAGAGAGAGAGCAGGAACTGACACCTGCATATTCAGTGTGAGTCACAAGTAACACAAAGGTGTCTGTTGTGTCATCTTCCCCTGATAAATGATTCATCATTATTATTTTTAACATTTAAGGTTCTTTGTGATCTGGCCCACAAGTAGATTTGCCAGAACATGACATAACATCCTCTGATTCAGTTGTAGTCGTACTGAGGTCCACAGGGACAACAGGTAAGTGGTTGTTTGCAGTTTAGTTACAGACTTAAACCCCAAGGTTCTTACTTCTTTTAGCTTCTGTAGGCAAACAGAGGTTTGAGTCGAGTTAAAGGCAGCGAGAATAAAGTGAGCAGCTGAATTATTATATGAACACACGATTAATTGTCTTGTATTTTTCCATTATTGCCACATTAATTAGTTGTATTGCGAAGCAGGAAATGTCAGATTGCTGCCCCTTATTCTGCCTGGCATCTCTTTTAATGAGCAAGTAATAGAGGGGATTTTAAATTGACATGAAAGCTCCTGTGGAGTTGGTTTTCATGGAAACTTTTCATGAAGGGTAAGACAGTTTATGTTCCAGACAAATTAGAAAGAGCTGTTTTTTTTGCAAACTGCATGAAAATACACAGCTTATGTGCTTTTCTTGAAATTCCTGTTTCACAGTTAGCTTGGTTGCCTGACAAAAAATATTAAGCAGGCTGGTAGAAATCCTGCAGTAATTTCTGATGCAGATCCATATAGGAGCGTTATCCAGAAAATCTCCAAAATCTGGTCATTCTTATCTCTGACTGATTCACAAAATGTAATACATGCATTTGTTTTTTTTCCCATCTGGACTACTGCAATGTAAACTTTATGCTGGTATCACTCAACGCTGCTGCCCAAATTTGACTGACTCCTGTGCTAGCCAACTTACATGGGCTGCAAAGTGTTAAATGGCCTTGCTCCAAATTATATCCACGATTTATTGACTCCCTATGTGCTGGGGTGTTCCCGTAGATCAGTGGATATGGCTCTGTTGGTTATTCCTAGATCCTGGCTTGAGACCAAAGATGATCGGGCCTTTGCTGTCAAGAACACTCAGGCGGCATCGTTAGTGTCTTTCCAATGCCTTCTTAAAACTTTCATTAATTGGAAAGCGTTTATGAATATTTAATACATTGCTGGGTTTTAGTAATTCATTCGGGCCATTTTACTTAATTTTTTTCCCAGTTGTTTTATGATCACTGTGTTGTTTTTATTAGTTGTGTCTGTAAAGAACTCTAACCTTGTTAAGAAAAGGGCTATATAAATAAAGGTTATATAAACACTTCCGCATCTGATTTGTCTTCTCTGCAATGCCAGTCAACAACAATGCTTTTACTCAATGTCAATACTTATTGCCAAGTTCTATCTGCAGGTCAGGAAACAGCCCTTATATACTGATATATACTGATGATATACTGCCAAATATCATCAAAATGTCATCAATCTCCTACTGAATGCAAAATCTAGTTTGATGTCAGCTGCACAGTGTGAATGCGGCCTCACTGTTTTTCGTTGTACAAAGACATTTATTCTTTGGGTGCAGCCGAACACCCATTTCATCCAATCTGTCTACATACATTTCTTGGAAATGGGTAATTAACTGTTGACTTACTATGTGTGCTCTCACTGCTCTGCGTAGCTGGGTGTAGCAGTGCAGGTTAGTGATAGAGTTTACACAGGGATAGGGAGAGGGAAAACTAACCACTGTAAACAAATGGAATCTGCTCAGAGAGAGATAAGATAAGAGACATATTGTGTTAACAAGTCAGTTCAGTTTTCAGCAGTTTGTAATAATTACCCAGCGAGTTATAGCTGATAAAATGTGCTAGCTACAGTTGATATTTTAGCCTACAAAATCATCGTTGGCTAGAAATGAGAATCTTGCTTTTGTTTACTGTAGTTCAGTGTGAATTGAAGTCCCATTTTAACAAAAACAAACAAAAACAACAAGAACTTTGAGTTTTAAATTGACTAAAAGAGACAACAAAATCAAATTCACCATAACAACTATATACAATTATATACCCATGCCCATGCAGTGCTGCTTCTACCAGTCGACTAATTCGACTAATAGTTTCAGCACATACTCAGAGAGTCCATGAAGTGCTGGGTCCTGACACACAGACAGACAGACTCCACCCTGCCTACTTCCAGCTGGGTCAATTTCATGACTTTCAGGAGGAAAACGAGCAGCCTTCTTCTTGCTCTGAGTATATTCATTCATTCGCACCGGGCCGAGGGCAGAGGGGCTTAAATGTATTGATTGGCCACAGAGCCGTGAGAAGCACAGATAGGAATCAGACCTCCAGCTGCATTTGGGGATTGAGTGTGATGGTGATGATAGTGATGGTCTCAGCTCGCTGTGTCTAATTTCTCTTTTTTGATTACAATAGCCTGACGCTGTGGTTCATACATTTGATACATTGCTTCTATTTCTGTAATGAAGCGGCATTCTGTCAAGTAAATCAATGCGTGTATTAATCAATGCTTCAATTTTGTGTTTGCACATTTATTCCAGGCATCAATAGTTATTCCGAGATGGTCTAATAGTCTTTTACAGTTAGTCTATCATGAACCCTCATCACACCAGGCAGCATGAAATTAACCTAAAGGCATTTGGGAGCAGGGGGAGATGGGGAGTTGTTTCAGACCCAGTTGCTTCGTCAAGTCCATGTGAAGGACATGGTTTGTTTGTTAAACTACAATAGGCCGGCACAGCATGTCAGTATCCAGGAAAATCATGAACACATGCAGAGACAAATGACTGCACATTCTGGGCTCATTAGTTTTTTCCTCAGAACATGATAGATGAGATGATCGCCTTTCCATGCGCCTAAACATCGCCACAATAGAATTTGATCGTATTTGACTATGAAATGTTGTATATTGTGCTGCTTGATAAGTACAAACACATAAAACATTAGTCCTAAATATTTAAAGCAAAAGTTAGACATGTTGGGATACATGATTATTTGCTTTCTTGCTAAGAATTTGTTTAGAATGGATACCACTCTCATGTCTCTTCATTAAACATGAAGCTACTACCAGAAACCGATTAGCTTAGCTTAGCACAAAGACTTGAAACAGGTAGAAACAGCTAGCCTGGCACTCTCTGAAGGTAAAATAAATCCACCTACCAGCACATTTAAATCTCGGGAATAAACTTGCATCTTATCCATATAAAAAACTAAATGTAAAAATGACAATTCACAATTTTACTGGGGATGGGGGGTTATATTCTTGAGCAGTTGCTAGGCAACCACTTGAGACTCCAGAAAGTCACTGTGTCTGGACATAGTTCAGTACATAACCCCCATAAAACACAGTTTTTTGTATGGATTAACCAAACGAGATATGGTAATAACACAGTATAAGTGAAATATTGTACAAGTGTTAATTAGCGAGCTTTAGAGGAGCCAGACTAGCTGTTTCCCCCTCTTTCCTGTCTTAAACAGGGCTAAGCTAATATACTTATATTTTCACCTGTTGCATGTCTGATTTAGTGTACTATTCTTATTCAATCATTGCCTCCTTTTTCTTCTTTCTTTTGTCCTCCTCCTCCTCCTCCTCCTCCTCACCTCCTCTGTCATCTGGTCACACGGTCTCTAGCTGCAGATTTAGGAGAGCGATGAAGGGATTAGCTCTAGATTTGGTTTGCTTTTTCTCTGCAGAGCTGAGGGCCATGTGCTCCTAAAAAGCAGACAGACAAGGGAGTATAAATTTTCTTTGCAACCTGGCTTAATAAATCTGTCACTTTTACTCATCTTTAGCACCCACACAGCAGCTTTTTAGAATCCACTGTTAAAATGTGATGCATAATGTACAAGCTAGTAATGTGCAGTACTCTCCACAATGACAAGCACCATTGATAAAGATGAGCCAACAACACTGTAGCAGCTGAGCAACACAGATAATGAATCGCCTTTCATTTCATTTATTCATTTTTAATTTCTCTGTTTTTTTTCGAAGCTGCTCTTCAAATGTTTTTTCATGATGCGCAATAACCATTTTTAAAAGGTCACACTTTGTGGCACCTTTTCAGAGCTAATTAGCATCTTCAAAACAGATGAAGAGTATATTACCAAATTGTGTCTCAGCATTTCAGATGAAGCCCTGCTGGATCAACAAGCCTGCACTTTTAACTGCCGTCTTAAGTCTTCATGAAACCTAATTGATTTTGTTTCATTTGATTCCCTGATTGTTCTCTCCTGTGTGCTGTAAAATGCCACACTGAGGAAATAATAAATTATTGACATGGTATTAAAGCTTAAAGCATTACTCACGTGTGCTATTGAATCAAGACAGCGTGTGCTTTTCCTCTGGTTACTTTCCTATTGATCTGTATTTGAGAAATACAGGGAGAACTTCCTCTTAATAATATATTCTCTGGTTTTCAGTTGCTTGACATTTCAGATACTTTCATCAGATACCCATGATGTCCAAAAAGTCCACTTTAAAGTGTCAAGACGACTGCACAATCTGTCTGTTTGTCTATCTATATATCTAAAGTACAGTATTGTCAGATTGCTGAATGGCCCCTTTTTCTATTTTTTACATTTGAATTGATTTAATTGAATTAATTAAACTAATTAATGAATGTAATTAATTAGTTTAATTCAATTGTATATTAAATTAAATACATGTAATGCACTTGTTTAATTTGGTTTAAATTTTTTTTACATATATAATTAAATTATAAATTCAAATTAAATTTAACTCGTTTTTTAAGAGACAAAAACATTTTTTATTATTTTATCTCATTTAATCTCATCTAATCCATCCATAACTTATTTCACATTCATTCACACCAATCACTGTTGACAAAGTGAGTAAATTAATAAGTCCATCAGTAAAAGTTGCTCTTTAGAGTAAAACTCTCAATTAGGAACTTTTAGCACCATTTAGGAGAACTGGTGGTAAAATAACTTTGTGAAAACGGCCCCTGATCATTACCTGCCTACACACATGTCCTTCGTTCTCCCAATCAGCCACCTACAATAAAGAGGTCCACTAGCAGCTTGTCTATTGTGCTACTCAGCTTTAGTGTTGCAGCCCTGCCTCAGTCTGTCTGCTAATGATTTCTGTCGGTTTTTGTTTTTAGCCCACCTGCCTGCACCCTTTTTGCCACTGCTGACTGCCTACTTGGTTCTGAACTTCTTTAAGAATCGATAAGCACACTGCATATTCCCTTTTCTTCTCTGCCTCTGCATCTTGCTCACCAGATTTTCATATTAATATCTAAAATTATTCTTTGTTAACTTAAAGGATTTTGAATTCCTTTAACATAATTTCAATGTTAGACATAATTCATTACACTTCAAACCAAGATACCCCCCTCCAACCCACATGAAGAAAACCAGCATTTATGAAAAAAATGAATGCAGAATGTTCAGCGTCCTGTCTTTTGTTTATTGTCTGTGAGAGGCAGTGTGGTGGCGGTGCTCGCTGAAGGACAAAGGTCTTACTCAATATATCTGTGACCTCCATGGCATGTTTTATGTACTAACTAGAGCAATAACTCTCAGGACAAATCATAGACCTGCATGAGCTTTCAATGCATGCCGGACATAAAATATCAGCAAAGAATCTTGACCAAGAAGACGGCAGAAGATTTAAGTACTTTTACTTTAAAGTCAAATATATAATTGTCAACAGTTCATACTCACTTTTTCTTTAGATCTTAAATTGCCTTTTTTAATGCAGTGCTTCACATCTTGTCGTTTTACAAATACTACTACTACAAAAAGTAATAATGTCTTGGCTTTTTCAATGAAGAAGGCTTCCTCAAGACTAACATGTACATCAGTGTTTCACCTCCACCACTGACATCTACTCTACTTCTCTACATGACTGTGTGGATTTAAGTTTAACAGGAGAAGGGGGTGGTGGAAAGACAATTACAATATAACAACCAGCTGCTCCTCCAAGCAGGTGATTATGGTGAATGCTTTTGTCAGAAAGTCGTGACAAACGTTCTGGACAGTGGCTTTTTGGATGGTTATCCAATCTGACATTGTGGCCTCTTCCCCAGAGTTAAGAAAAGGAGAACATGTTTGGTGGTTTGGTTCTTCATTTCAGTATAGATCAGCTTTTGTGGTTGAATCGGGGGGGATCAGTTGTGTTATCCCATGTGCAATCCAGCTCGTGCTTTCTTTTCAGTGGATTTGATGACAGTCCATGTCGACATTAAGAGGGAGTGAACCAAGACATGAACTGAGTGATGTTGCAGGGAATTGAGGAACCATTGGGAATTGGTGCTGCCACTCTTTTTAACAATAGGACCCAACTCCACGATCAAGAGGTATTCAACCCCCGTAACCAGACCTCATGGCACATACAGCTAACCAAGCTGGCTGTGTGCATGCTACTAATAGTCTAAGCAAATTCACTATTCTACTTCAACAGATAGAGTTAAAGAGATATAGAACAAATTTCCCAAAAGATCTTGTTGATTTTGTCGAGGCGAAACGTGGTAATGTTGATCAGAGCTGCAAACCTGTTATCACACACAGGATCACTCTCATCCGTAGACTAGATTTCCCAAGTCTGTCATCTCCACAATGGAGGAGGCGAGGTAAGCATGACCCTCAGTCACAATGGCCACAAGCATATATATATATGCCACAATGTGACTTTTAAAGTGCTTTCAAACAGCCACAGATAGCTTATGTGCTAAAAACAAATGATCTGGATCCATCAGAGTTGCTCTGTTGCTTGTGAAAGGGTTTGCCTGCAGAAACAGATGAATACCTGCAGGCAGATTTTTTATTAGGATCTAATACTCGCCACTCTCCAGGTCCTCACTCACTCAGATTTTCTCAGTTGACCTCGCTCCTCCTCCCACCCCCCATTGGGACCATTATCTCTCTTTGCTGTATATCTCTCCATCTCTTCTCCCAATCCCCTCTTTAATCCCACCTTTAGTCTGCGCGCACACACTGATATCTCTTATCACCTCAGTGTGTCATGGCTGTAGGGTAGGGTATCTGTATTGTGTTGAAATGACATCATACTCTCATTTGCTCACTGTTGACTGTTGCCATGGTGACGCAGCGTTAAGCTTATAGTTTAACATGATAACGGCTCAATTTACCAGAGTAAAAGCTGTTTAATAAAATATGAGGATCAACCTAAATTTTAAATAGTTGATAGAAAGAAAGAACCCACAGGTGGACAAAAGTGTACGTGGCTCCCCGCTGCTCACGTATGTTTGTTCTCATTATGACTTGCTGCATTAGTGTTGTGGTTTATAATTGTTCTAAATAACATTATCCAACTTCCAATTACATCGTGTTACACTCTAACCCTGTAAAGTTCATAAACCATCCTATATTACTTTATTTTATGGAAAGATTTCAACTTTGCCGAGACATAACCTTTTGTCCTTCAGTTAACTATGGCCAATGTCTCTAAGTACTACAATACCCATGAGCACCAACCGCAGTTGCTATGGAAAAGGCTCCAATTCAAATTCGGACACAATTTGTTGTTGCAACTGGAAACAAGACATTGCACCATAGTTTCTGAAAGAATCACAAATTGAACCAGAATCTTAAATTGAAGGGATTTAAGCTGCTGAATATATTTTTGTTGTTTTATATGTTTCTATGAAGCATAGCTTCAGCTCACAGTTGGCAATGCATGCTAGACACTTTAAAGCTCTTTGACTGGATGTATCTTTTCAAATTAGGAGTCAGAGTTGACGTTCTGATGTAACAAACTTGTACCTTTGAATCAGATACTGTTATTAATCTTTTATACTAATGATTCAACCAGTTTCAAGCCCATTCAAGTGTTAGAAGTGCTTGTCTAACATTGACTCTGCAGCAAATAAACCAGGCTTTTACTCCCATAACCTTGGACACCTAAAATTACTCCTTCCACAACAACAGGTGGATATGTAAATGTGGAGGAATCGCCCTCGAGCCTTCATCAGCTCCGAGTTAGCCTCTGTTCGTCTAGCTTCTGTAAAGCAGTGCAGCCTCTCATTCTGCATTTCTTTCAAATATAACTAAATGTGTTTACTATCTACATTTTATTATATGCTATTAGCTTTATGCTATTCATGCTATTAGAGGTTGAAAACTTTTTGTTAAGTATTTGTTACCATACCAAAAGTGACACATGGGAATTTACCAGAGCATTAGCTTTAATGCCTGCTGTCTGAAAATGTAAAAGTTTAGAGTTTGTAGTTACTTTAAATTTAAGAATGATTGTGTGTGTATATGTTGTAAACAAAGGGTCTATTAGTTAATTATCTAATTAATTATATTTATTTAATGCAATGACCCTCTACATTGTAAGAGAGAAATACATTTTGGACCACTGTTGATTGAACAAAGGAAGACTTATGTTTCACCAGCTGTTTACATTTTTCTGACTTTCCTGAAACAAGAAAAATCTATAATAATGGTAAACCAGGTCTACCATAGAGTTATTTAGACTACTAAATATATTTCAGACTATATACTTCTATACACTTGCAAGGAGAAAACATACTTATAAACACATTCATTGTGGCAAAGTTTTGTAAAATTCAAACACAGGTTGAAAGTGAAATGAAAAAATGTGATCAAAGTTACTAAAACTACTTTATTGATGACAGTTGCATATACACTACAAAACATCAATAAGATAGAAACAAATGTCCTCCGAGTAATGGCCACTTGAAAAGCTCTAATGAATTAAAGTTAAAAAAACATAATTCATTTTTTGTACAGACATCATATTGTGGCAAAATGTTCTTAGGTTTGGGGACAGAGCCCGGGGTTCCTTATTGAACATTTTTATAGTGCACAAATAGTAAGCCCCAAATTGCCAGTAAAAGTTTAATAGATGTCTTTTAAATGACTTCTTGCACATGAACATGTTGTTTAATTATGCAAAGTGCTGACTCCGGACCATGTTCATCCCCAACCTAATGGGCAAATTAGGTCCAGCCTTTATACAATATCACAATTGTGATGACATGGATTTCTTCCAATGGGACATGACTTTATTTATTCATTCGAACTGGTTTTACAATAATGGCTTTTGAAATTGAGTTTTAATGTCAATGTGAAAACGAGGAGCTTTACAGTTTCTCCTGTAGCACTCTCGGCTCGTGCTCAGCTTGTAATGTCCATCCTTAGACTTTAAGACTAAATATTCTCTTTTTATTACAGTCTAAAGGCCTTAATTCAGTCGCTCAGCCTCAGCTCTGTAGTCTCTTAAGTCTCAGTCACTGCATTTCACGGCCCTGAGCTCTCCTGCTGCTGTCTGCACTGCATACAGCTTCCCCATGCTTCACTGCCTGTCTGATAAGAGGCAGAAAGAGTGAGACTGACAGACGCAGGTGGGGGGAGGGAGGAGCAGAGAGGTAGAAAGAGATGAAGGTAGAGGGAGAGACAAGGTGAGGGAAAATGAAAGACCAAGGACGGAGCGAAGAAGAGACACTGGACCAAACAGGGAAAGGCAGACAGTCAGTGCCATTTCGTGGGAAGGCGGAAGAGTGGGTGGACGGGCTTTGAAGGAAGTGGGCGGAAGGTTGAGGGGGAGGGAGGGAGGGAGGGAGGCCAAAAGCTTCATCACTCTCTCATTCCCAACTTGATTGCCCATTTTATTCATCTGCGGCGACTCATAACTTTCCTCCTCCCGTGAATTAAGAATGGCGTATCATCATCTGAATTTACTGGCTCTCTGGTGTCTCTCTTCGGCTGTAAAAGTTAAAATTATATCAGTCTTTTAGGCATCTGAGTCAACAAAGGGTCAGTATTTGCATTATTATGACTCTTTTGATTAAGAAGGATGGGCCCGGGCTGCTCTCCTCTGCATTACCTGTCTAATTACACCTCCGATGATGAAGGAGAGCAGGGGAAACCTTGTTATCTCTAAAGGCCTAATGTCATTCTGGTGTGTAGCAGCAGCAGCAGCAGCAGCAGACTGTGAGGATTAGACCAGGAAAGTGTCAGTTTTCAGTGAGATTATTAAAAACAAAGTGACAGAATCATTCAGATTTAAATATCAACCGTTAAAAACTGAACCATGACAGTAAAGGTGTTTTTTTTTATTGTTGGGGTGCACAATATTTTACATGTTGCAAGCTGTGAGGCTACATATTTTAAATGTTCCACTTTTTGATCAAAATCAGGGGATGGCCAATCAATACCTAAAATACTGAGACTACCAACATTAAGACATGAGTTGAGTACAGATACTAGAATCAATTGGATAGATTTAAAATATGTATTTGTGTCACATTAGATCGTATTCTTCAAAATATTACATTACATTACATTTCGGCATTTAGCAGACGAAGCAGAAGCTGCAGTAGTGGTTGCTAGGAGCACTTAATGTTAAAGACATATGCCACTTGACCTGTGCAGCTGCACTGATCTTCATCCACTCTTGTCACCAGTTTTGTAGCAATTTTCCTTTTGCTATTTTTCATGGATGCAGCAATTTTTCAGCAAAACTATGATTAGCTCTTGTCTCTTTCTAACCAGCAAGTCATTACTCATGTTTCACTTTTCCTGCTCTGTGTTTCTCATGTCATGTCACTAACTCTCTTGCCATGCCCATCACCCCTGCAATCTCCTCACCTGCCTCCCATTCCCTCATCGGTCCTTCAGTACTAATACCGGTCCAGTTTCATGCACTCTCTGCCAAATCGTATAGTGTGTTCCGCCTAGCAACCGCTTACTCTGTATTTCTGCCTCTCTGTTTCTGACCACCCTGCCTGCCCCTTGTTTGCATTACAGACTGACCTTCTAGTATTGACCCTTGCTTGCTGTTGTTTGAACTTTAAAGTGCAGTGAACGGTTTCCTCAATCTTCCTGCATTACCTGTATCTTGCTTCTTTGTTCTTGCCTGTCTTCAGCCATTACACCCGTAGCTGCCAATGAGCATGGCTGACATTGCTGAATACAAAAATTCTGATGTGGGCAGCAATTTGGGGTCTGGACCCGATAGAGCCCATATAACTTTCTTCATTGTATATATTATGCCACATATGAAATGAAACTACCCATTAAAAATGGCAGCGACTGAATGACCTTTAAGTAGTCACTATTTTGCTAAGCTTCCAGCACCATCTATTTCATGAAGATGTGGGAATGACTGTACAGTAGCTCTACAGGCCAATCGAATTCTGGATGCATCTTATTGGAGAATAAAAGTAACATGAAACATATTTTTAGGATAAAACAGACTTGATTGTGTAAGTTGAGGCAAACATTATTGAGATAAATAGTGAAAGCCTCCTTGTGTCGGGTAATCTTTCTCCACTGACTTTTTAGACAACTGCAGCGATTTAACTGTTTTGACGACAGTGAAGCTGAGTCTGCTTAAATTGCAAATTTTCCATTATCATCAGCAGTGAAAAACTCCTTAAATCTCATCCCTTTTGGGACAGAGAGGTAATTGTTTTTGAAAGAGAACAACACTTTTTGGAATCCAAGCAACTGCAGTTTCAATGACACAAAACCATTTCTATCAAGAGTTTATGATACATCACTTATCATATGAATCTAGTACAGCTATTACAATTATACAATATTGAAATTGGCATGTGCTTTTTCTTGTCACATCAAAGCTCAGTGATCCAATCACAGACGTGATAGCTGCTTCAATAGGCCCACAGAGGTTTGTTATAGTGTTCATTGGGAGCAGGACAGGAAACAGGAGCCTATCTGATGCTCTGCTGCCAGCTAAACACAGTCAGGCCTCTGTCTCTGGCAAATCTAGAGGGAGAATGATATCTGGACCATATGAGAGGTCAAAGAGGTACCTCTGTGGTTGCTCGTGGATTTTTAGGGATTACATCTGTACTTGAGCTTTCAGTCTACTTTTGGTTCTCTGTGGTTGCTTCTGTAGACTTGAGTTCATTTGCACAGAGCCGTAGGCTGGGATTTCTCTCTGAGCTGCAAAGGGATTCAGGTGACACCTGTGGTACCCCTGAAAAACACAAAATATTCAGTGGCAGCGAAAACATGACCTGAAGCTCATTATTCAACATTTGTAAATAAAGAGGATCCACTGTGAGTCATAATTTATTGACCAAGGACTCGGGTTACACTCTTTACCTAATTAAAATGTGCCATTGCTAGTTTGGTTTGGCAGCACAGAAGAGGCATAAGACAAAGTAGTGACAGTTGTGAGTTGTTATGAGCAAAATTAGTAATGAAATATGTGCATTAATGACGCTTTGCTGCTTGCTCTCTGTTTTGCTTACATCCTGATCCTGGATACTTTAAAATCACTGGGACTTTCATTTTTGAAAAACAGAAGGCTACCACCATATCTTTTTTCATCACTTTCAATCCCTCGAGAGTATTGCGTGAGTGTGGCCCACAAACAGCACAAGCCTTCTGCTGTATCAATGTACTGGACTACAGTAACTGGAAACTTGGGATAAGCTGAGGCTAGTTAGCAACAAGACTCTTCACGACTTCCACAGACTTCTCCGGAAAATTGAATTGCTTGAAATTAAGATGCACTGATTTGAAGTGAATGTGGAGGCGAATGGACCGTGTGGGAATGATACCACTTTACCATAGACATAGTCACCCTTTCCCCCTCCTGTCCCCTCCTGGAGTTCACTGACCGAATGAAAGAACCGGTCACTTCTGGGATCAAACTTACTACCCCTCACCGTCCTCCTCTTCCAAAAGTAGTATTGTTGAATATTTGATCGCTTACCAAAAAGTCCTTTTTAATTAATGATCTTATCACTACATAATAATCTTATTCACTATAATTAAATTGATTTTATGCTTTTATCTGAAACCTGGCTAGATATTAGTATCAGTGCACCAGTTCTCATTGAGTCAGCCCCTCCAAACATTAATTTTATAAATGTTTCTCGACCTGACAGGAAAGGTGGAGATGTTGTTGCTATATTAAAAGACTAATTTTATTGTAAGCAGTTATAATGTGGATTCACCATGAAGACAAGTTTAACATCAGACTCTGTTGATTCACTCTTTGATCATTTCAACTGTAAAACCCTGAAGGTTATTGATGCAGTTACACCTGAAAGGGTCTAAACCATCTCTGGCAAGCAGAAAGCACATTGGAGAAACACCCCAGCTGTCACAAGCCAGAAGAGAGAATGCAGGAAAGCTGAGTGCAAATGGAGAAAAAGTAATATTCAGATTTACTATGACATCTTTAAAAAGAGTCGTCCTATTACAATTTAGAAATAAATAAGGCCAAACGTGTCTTTTTCTCTAACATCATCAACAAAAATATCAACAGTTTTCGTGTCTTGTTCACTGCCATTGAATAAGCAACTAATCCCCCAGAAGAACTAGCCCCCAATTTCATGTTTCTTAATAAGTGTTCTGAGTTTGCATCTTTAAATCAAACATTGAAAATATTAGAGTGGCCATAATCTCCTCCATGTCAAACAATGGAACCAGATCATTGCTGGAACTGCACAGAACGGCATCAATACTACAGTTGTGCAGGATGTAGTGAACCATCTTAATTCATCCACCTTCTGTTTTGACACCCTGCCAGTCCACCTTTTTCAAAAATGTTTTCAGTTGCTTAGAACAAGTAAACATCTGGACGCAATTACATTTCTTTCAAATAAATAAAGACACAACAGAAATCATATTTCATATGTCATATTTGGAAACAAATAGGATAGAATAAAAGATATTGCTCAGCGAGATTCCAGGGCTATAAATACAAAAACCCTAGAAATATTGGTGTTTTAATAGACTCAGATCTAAGCTTTAGCAGCCACATCAAGGTGATAGCTAAATCTGCATTTTATCACCTCAAACAAATAGCAAGGTTTAGAGGTGTCATGTCCAGACAAGACTTAGAGAAACTCATGCATGCCTTCATTTCCAGCAGAATGGACTATTATAACGGCCTCTTGTCTGGTATTCACAAAAAGACTGTCAGATCACTTCAGCTCATTCCGAACACTGCTGCCAGAGTTCTAATGAGAACCAGGAGAACTGAGCACATTACTCCTGGCTTCTTGTTACTTTTTACTATAACCAAAAGGGTGAAGCTGCTTTTAGCTATTATGCTGCACACAGATGGAACCAACTTCTTCTAGATCTCAAATCTGCCCCGACATTAGCCACCTTCAAAACAAAATAAAAAACGTTCTTCTGTGCATTTGCATAATTGGTTTCTCTATTGCACTTTAATTTCCTTTGCTGCAACTTACATATTTTTACTGCACTGTAACTGTATTTTATTTCATTTTATGTATCTCATTTTAAAGTTCCATTTCATTTATTTTTGTGATAATATTTAACTAATTGTAAAATTTGTAAAATTGGTTTTGGTTTAATTAAGTGAAATTGAAAACAAGGGGGGTAACAAATGAAGACTGGGTCTGGTTAGGGCAAATACCTGGAGAGGAATTTACTAATTTCTCTGACTACTAAGACCACAGCAGGGATGCAAGGGCCAAGGACCCTAAGATTACTGTGTGAAGTAGGTCTAAAATCGTGCACACATTAGGATAAATACGGATAGAAACTCTTTGATTTTCCACTTTAACAAAACCTTTAAAAAAACAGTTTGAAATGTGCTACATAGATAAAGCTGCCTTGCCTTGCCTTAATGTGCAGGTGCATTTCAGGTACATGTAATATTGTACGTTGCACTTACATATAAAAAAAAAAATATATATATATATTTTAAGATAAAGATGCTTTAAAAAATTACTAATAAATTATTTTATGGCAAATACTGCAGGCCAACACTATGAGCTAATGTAGACATATTGTATAATGCATGAATGTTAGTTACACATTATGCTCAAGTTCACACAAATAGATACACAAATACACAGCGAGGCAACGGGCACATCCCTGCAGGTCACCCAGAGCCGCCTGGAAAATGTTATTACAGTGTTGTTTGGCACGGGTAAGTGCTCCATAATGCCTTATTTGAAAGGTCGAGAGTGCATTTGAATACCCACCCAACCCTCCCTACTCCCCACTCATCAGAAATCTCACAATGTTCCTCCCTACATCACTCTCTGCTCTCCCCCTCTGTCTATCTTTATCCGCTTGTCTCTTAATGCTTCTCTCTCGCTGGTTTTAACTGGAATTAGCATGTCCATCAAATAGAAAAGTACTCAGTGTTGTCACTTTTTGTCTCTGATTCTGCAATGGCAAAGTTGCTTTAACTGGTTTACATTGCTTGAAGAAATAGTTCGGGGAAATACACTTACTCACATTCTTGTAAAGAATTAGATTACATTACATTTAGGCATTTAGCAGACGCTTTTATCCAAAGCGACTTCCAGATAAGAGCTTTACATAAAGTGCATAGAACCATGATCAAAAACAACAAGATGTCTCATCAGACTTGTGAGGGCTGGTGATGAATCACAAGTGCCATAAGTAAGTACATAGCTGCCAATGGCAAAATCGAAAAGAGCATTAAATCTAAGAACAGATTATCTTTGTACATTATCAAGATACAAGACATTAGAACTAAAATACAATTCCATTCTAATAACAAACAATATGCTATACTTAGTAGAAAGTTACATCTTTTCAGTGCTGTTGTGTTGATGAGAAGATCAATACCACTGTCGTGTCTGTGCATGGCACAAGCCTGGCTCTGTCCACAGTTTAAAACAAATCACCTACCAACACCTCTAAAGGTGTGTTCAGACAGACTGCGAGGCAAGTTTTGGCCTTACTTTATTCTAACTGCTGGAGCATATGTGTTTACACCCACTCACATCTTTCCATTAACTTTGTATGAGAACATGTCGTGTACAAAATTCGCCTCCTGTCACAGCTTTAAGCTCACTAATGAACACATCTCATTTGTCTAATGCGAACTCGAACAGAAATGTAAATATGACAGTTGTAAGTGCTGTAACATTTCCTGGGCACATTGAGTCTTGTTGTCACTAGGTTGCCAGGCAACCAGTGGATACACTGCACAGAGGCAGATGGATGAATTGTCATTCGTCGGGAAAAATTGTCACACCATGTAACGACAAATTCACGTTTAAGACTTCTGTTTGTGTCTGATTTAAACACACAACATGTAACTGAATTAGCATATTTATGAATTTTGGAAAGCTATCTAGGCCTACACTGCTTTACTTTACATGTTATAACTTGTTTATTTGATCCATACAGAAACCTAAGTGTCAAAGGGTCATTTTCACGCTCTACTTTAAGCTCAGTGAACCAGCTGCTGGCTGTAACTTAATATTAAACATAAAGACACGAGGGTATCATTGATCAGTTTATCTAACTCTTATCTGAACTGTCAAACTATTGCTTTATGTGAAAATGTTGGAATACATTTTTTGTGTACTTTTCCATCTATCAAATGTAAAAATATGTATATCTGAGCGTATTCATGTCTCACAGCCTAACAGCGGCCTAATCACAGCTCTCATACAAAAAGGAAATGTCAGGCTCATCCACCTCATCTAATCAAACATCCATTAGTGTACAATATGTAAATAGGCCACCCTTCCCCGCACCTACACTGATGCACACAGGTTACAGCCCCTTTGTCACAACCCCTTAATTCTGCCACATATACACACACTTTTGTGGGTCTCAGTTGCAGTGAACTTTCTCGAGAAGTAATTACACCCTTATATTCATCTATCTCTGTAATTATACCTTTAGCAGACACCCTGCACCGTATTGGTGAGAAGAGAGCCACTGAATCAGTGAATCAAATGTTTTCAGTTCTCCCATGGAGCACGGATCATGAATTCCTATTTTATTTTGTGAGGCGCAAGAAAGAATATACACTACCGTTCAAAAGTTTGGGGTCACATTGAAATGTCCTTATTTTTGAAGGAAAAGCACTGTACTTTTCAATGAAGATGACTTTAAACTAGTCTTAACTTTAAAGAAAT
>JAVQJD010044119.1:0-25956 GCA_036023655.1 Nannoperca australis
CTCTGTCTCTCTCTTTCTCTCTCTCTCTCTCTCCAACATTGCTATCTATCCGTCTCGAAGGCCTGTCTCTCTTGGGAGCCAACTATAAGTACTCCATCAGGCAAACCGCATTAGTGTAATTTCGTCCCAGGAAATTAGCAGAGCAGAGCGGCGCCAATTAGAAGTCAATAGCTGGCTTTATTAATCGAGCTAGCCATCGCACTTGATTAGATTAAGCTGGGGCTGAGCTCTGTTTGTGCGTGTGTGTGAGAGTGTCTTTGTGTGTTTATTCATCTGTGTTTGTGCCTGCCAGTGTATTGCTTGTGCACCCTTGGCTGTGTGTGTGTGTGTGTGTGTGTGTGTGTGTGTGTGGCCTCATGCAGAGACCGGCAGGTGCTGCTGACTTGCTGATCCTGTCTCATTGTGACTGTCTGCGGCTCTGTCGGAGCTCAGTAATATGTTGATATTGACCCTCTTCGACTGCAGGCTCTCAGAAGATACACTGCAGAGGGGGCCAGAGCTAGAGGCATCAGTTAACGCAGAGACAAGCCAGCCAATTGGATAAATTAAACCGACATTATTATATTAATTATTGTAATCATATAGCTGCAATTAGCGGGCCATATAAGGAGCATAATATCATACTATCACCGTGTAAACCATAGCAAAACAGATAGATAGAGTCCTAAATAAAATAGTTTCACAACTTAACTCAATTCTACATCTATACCTGTGTCTCTTGTGTCTATGAGTCTGTTCCTGGGATGATGTGAAAAGATGTTTGCAGTCACACAGATCAACATAGATCAGTGGATTTGACAGCTTAGGTGGCATTATTCACTGATACACCAGCACAAACTGAAATCTTGAAAGTATAATAATATATGCCCTTGGTAGATCCTCTACATGCGGATTAAAGTGTGAATTTCCTGTGTTATCACTGCCCCTGCCCATATGTGTAATCTCAAAATCTCAGCCCTCACTGACAATCCTTCACAAACTTGGCCTAATCCATCTGCCATATCTTCTGGCTAACACCTGTTCCTGAAGGAGCACAGAGACTCTGTTGAGAAAGGACGGGAAATAGGAAACAGAATGTATTGGACATTTTCATCAAAAAGCAGAGCCTTTTGTGTAATTTCTGTCAATCTGTGTATAGGTCGAGTTGTGTGTGTTTTTTCTGTCAGTCAGTTTATGTATCCACTTTCTCCCTCACTACTAAAATAAATCTTTATAATCCATATCCTGAAAAACACTTGAACAGAGCCTAGCTTTAACCAAACACACTTCAGACACATGTGGTGAAGTAGCTTGTGTACAAATTGTGCATTCAGGAATGAAACGGAAATATACATTAGAGTGACAACATTGTAATTTGCTTTTAAAACATGATTCTCTTTAAAGATGTAAAAGATGTAATCACAGTTCACTGCTGCACTGCTGAGTAAAAGGCTTGGAATGCTACATTTCCAGCTGAAAACACTTGGAAATCCAAGGCCCCTGTGTGTCTTTTAAAACATGGAGTTAGAGAACCACAACATGTTTAACACAACCAAACCACAGAAGTCCCACTCCCTCTACACACACACACACACACACACACACACACACACACACACACACATACACACCAACACTGGCAACAGTATCAAAACTACCCAGAGTGGCAGCCCTTAAGCAAATCTGTAGATCCAGGCACCATCACATTTCAATCACAGCTGGCACTCTTAGGTTAAGATTCATTGCAATCTGTGTTGAAAGAAGGCAAGATTTGTCTTTTTACACCAATGCAGCCCATCATTCCATCCAGCTACAGACATGCTAGCATAGACAAGGCCCCAAAACAACATCAGGCTTCACTGGCCCAGAAAGGACAGCTCCCCCTGGGCCACGTCTGAGAAGTTGGTGGCTAAGTTGCTCTGACAGCTACATGCTTTAACAGATGCAGTTCCCAATCCAGTGAAACAGCCTCTTTGGGAGCAGATAAAGCTAAAGAGAGTTGGTATGGCTATAGTTGCATGGATTCAGGGGTAGCAAGAGGTGATGCTAGTTGCTAACTGTAGCTGCTGGACAGAGATTGCCCATTGAGCTTATGAATATTATGACCGGTAATCTCACAGACAATATAGTGTCAGCAAAGGGGGACACCGCAAGCTGGACATCAGTAAGTTCAGAAAGTTCAACTACTGATCTGGGAGGACAGAAGACCTGGGCAGAGATTTGTCATTTAAAAAACTATATCATTGTATCATTTTATTGCTGTAATTTAACTTAAAATAGACATTTTTAATGAAGAGATGACACAATATCATTGCTAATAAAGTATTGTATTCTGTTTGTTAGAGAATTAATTAATATAGTTTAAATCATGAACTTAGACAGTTGAAACTTTACATTATTTAAGACACCTCAACCTGCTGTAAATATATTTTGTTAAAATGGTCCAGTCAGTTTTAATTCCAGCTGGATCCTTAGACAGCACATGCCAAGAGCTATAAACTCAACTGCAACAGCAATCAATCGTGCATCATGCCAAGGTACTCTCTAAAGGGTGGCAGTCTTACACCCTACCTACAGATCGGCTTACGGGGCACTTCAATATCAAATCTAATCACAGAAGCAACAATAGCTGTGAAGGGAAACAATGCAGGAGGCATTTCATATTCATCTCCCTTGTGTCAGGTGGACTAAGTGCCAGCTGGACTGAAAGGGCTGGCGAGGAAGCAGGTAATGTTGCTGACTGCAAAACAGTCTTAGGTTACCGAGTAAAACTGAAATCATCGATCAGTGCCGCCACGGGGGAATTGTAACTGTGCTGTCTGAAGACATAGAATTTAAATGTTTCTGACAAGGGGAAGTGAAAGAATGTGAAAGGATTTTCAAAAGGGTCTGTAGTGAATAATTAAAAAGCTGAATTATTACAATAAAGAAATTATTTTACCCAAAAACGTTTTTCATCTACTCCCATTTTCTTGTAAACAGTCACATTTCTGACTCTAAAAGCTAAAGGCCTATTAAAAACATCTGTGGAGGTGTATATTGTATTCGTTGTATAAAAGTTAAGCAATTAATTACATCAAACAATGACATGACATTTTAAGGGAAGAATCTTATACCCATGATTTCTGTGACTTAAACAGTAAAGAAACTTTATGACAGAGAATGTCAAATTAAAATTCTCAAGTTATTCACTTTTAGGAAAACATCTTCAACAAAACATTACCACAAGTCTGCATCTAAAAGAATTGTAAAATGATGGTGGAACGCTGAAGTTTGTGCCCTCTTCTCAAATATTCCCCAGATCCGACAAAGGGCCTATTCCTTACCCATTCCCAACAAACAGCACCATTCACAATGGCCAAATCATGTGAAGCATCACAGAGGCATGACCAGCTGCTAACCTCATCTCTGTAGACTCGTTTGTGCCTCAGGAACACAATGTGAATGAATAAAACCCAGCATAAACAAACAAAAGCATAATCCAGGGCTTTTTAACGTGATACTCACACAGTTGTTGACATTCCCAATTATTTCCTTTCATTTATGAGACTTGGTGAGGACACATAAACATGAAATCAAAGAGTGGAATCAAACAAAATAGAAATTATCTGTCAGTGCTGCTGACTATTTAAATGAACATGCAAACAAAATGACAAAAGCCAAACTATTTCCACTCTACTCAAAACATTACAATATGGAGTCTTGACTGAGTGAAATTACTACCTCCCTCTCTTTTTTTCCATCTCTCGCCATCAAAAATGCTCCTTCTTTCATTATTTTGAGAACGTTTGGGCTCCACGGTCATGAGTATGTGCGTGTGTATGTGTGTTTCTGGGAGAAAAACACCACTTATTAGGTGTCACGTCGTGTTAGAAGCCGTGACCTGTCAGGGCTCGTCTCGCCACTTATCTGTCACCACTAGCCTGTTCAGTGTCTGCGGGTGGCTTGGATCAGTGCACCTCAATACACATATTTGCTGTTCAAGCATGGCTTGAACAACAGAGAGGTCAGCCATCAAGATGACCCTGATTGTCAAACACAACTAAATACAAAGACGTTTTAGAAGCTTTCTAACCCTCGGGCTGGATGGCCAGACTTCCATTCTCAACAATTATCATGTAGCTGCAGAGAGAGGGATTTTACAACAAATTACCAAAAACATAGTTAATTTAAGAAATTGTGATAATTTTCATGAAAGCCATTCATTTTGAAATGCATTAGTCCCGTCTGAAGTTGCCTGCGAAGTAAAACAAGAAAAAAAGTGAAGCCCAAGTGTTGCCCCAGCGTTCACCACTTTCCAAGCTATAAATCATGCTTGATGGGGCCTCGAGAAACTGGAATGTGAGAGAGTGACAGTGATGGAGGTGAGCTGCCAGACAGAGCGTCAGGTAGCTGCCACACAGGGTTGATCAGCCCCGTGACACGCCAAGAGGCCCGGCCTGTGACATGCTGTGCTGTCCAACAGGTTATGAATGCAGGCAGGATGGCGTTGGGGTGACAAGAACCAGAGGCTGTCAGGAGGAGAACGCAAGGACAAGATGTCATGTTCACCATGTCGACCAGGCGCCACCATCTTTGATTTTGCTTGACTGAGACAACTGTGAATATGGTTTCTGCATGGCACTCATGGATGTGTGTGTATATTGCTTGTCAAGGATGAGGAGTCTCCCCCTATTTGTGTGTGTGTGTGTGTGTGTGTGTGTGTGTGTGTGTGTGTACATGTTCTGTGTGTGTTTGGTGTTCTTTAAGAAATGTTATCAGAAAGCAGCTGATCTGAAATGTTCGCACACATAAAAATAAATTTTATGAGCCTTGAGTTTTGAAACTTTTCAGCAAAACAGTAGTTTTGATATTCTATCCAAATAGAAAGTCAATCCTTAGGTAATGGAAAATCACATTACTGACAATGAACTCCTCTGTACCTGTTCATTCTGTACCGACTGTCCTTACCAGATATATTTGGTGGTAAACTTTTCTCTGAGGTCTTTTACAAATTATTTAGCCAAGCTGTTAGGAATAAAATGACAGTTGTGAAACAGCAGCAGGGTTTCTCAATGTGTTTCTTGTAAAAGGACTCTCATGATGTTGAGAAATTGAAAGAGAGGCCTTTGTTTTGTGAGTTGCTGTTCAAAGGCAGCATTTAGAGAGTCTGTTTTCAACATCCCCAGGGGCTTACCAAAAACTCTATCACTGTACAAATGATTCTGTGTGAGAGAAGCAGGACTAAGCAAATTGATGGTCAGCCTCTCTGTCTGTTTTCTTGTGTGACCATGCTGGGGTCGGTAGGTTCAGAAAGTACTGTAGTTGGAGTGACAACCAAGTAATGAATTTAAGCTCCATAGCTGTGGGTTTGTAAGCATATTACATAACAAGCTATTGTCTTAAATATGGGAGACTAGAGTTATAGGACAAGTGATTTCATGATACTGTCATTCTAAATACAGTTTATGTTACAGTCCAAAGGTCAGTTGGAGCAGAAGACCTGACCATAGGCTAAAATTGAGTCAAAGCAGGCTATCTGGCATATAAGCTGATGTTCATGCAGTGAATGTATCATTATTTATCTAATAAAGTAAAATTTAACAAGTGACTTTAAAGCCGTCTTAACATCTGTGGAAATATAGCCTACAGATTGTTAAATCCATCCTAAAAACCTAAAAAATCATGTTTGTCTTTCTAGCCTGGTTTTGTCTCCACTGTTATGTGCTGTGCTCAGATGATTCATGTCCACTGAGGATGAATTTACACATTTACTGTGTCAAGACAACCAAATGCAAAGCTCGGTCAAAGACAAGTAGAGTTATCAGGACCATCTGTTGGACGTTCGCCAGACGCAGAAGAAGTAAAGTCATCAAGGGCCCCGAGTGATTACAGCACCTTGGGGCCAGGTTCAAGGCGCTGTGTGAACTGAAAGCATCCTATTCCAGACATGTTCTTGTGATGCTTTTAAGCGTGTACTGGCAAAGACGTCACGCAATTAATCTTGAATGGATAAATAAGCAAAACCATGCACAAACAATAAATGCTAGGATGTAGGGACAAACACAAGCAACGTTCACGCACAGACAGCAACGTTCATGCTCTGCATTAGTGTTTGCTTAAATATCTTTTGTTAAATCACAGCCTGCTGTTGACTAAAAAGTTTAATGATAGCTGCAGGGCCTTGTGCATTTGTATCTGCTATTGGCAGTCATTCATTTCTCTTTTCTCAGCCTGCCTCTGAAGGATAAGGGTTGAAGTCACGGTCAAGACCTCTAAATGGGGTTGTCATTCCTGTCTTTCCACCAATCACAAGACCTGTTCTAGAGAAGTGTTAGTGCAAGGTCAGATGACATGACAAGCATGACAGTGCTCAGTGCCAACAGTGCTGACCCCACCACCCCCCACCCCCACACACACACGCAAACACTGTGCTCTAAAATATTTGCAAATATTTAAGTGCTACAGCCTCCTGTCATGTGCATCACCGTATCACATTTCAGATTTATCTATTCACTGACAGCACACCGAACACGTACACCAGTAAGGCAAGTTCCTCTATAAAACTGTCTATATGATTTCATTCATTAGTAAAATAAGCATGCAGGCTGGGAGCATTCACTTTAACAAAAGAGTAATTTATGGAAGAGTTTGAGTCCAGTGGTGTTCTTTAATATTATTTCATTGAATACGGGTTTGTATGGGAGCCACTGTTCCTTTAAAACTACCTTTAGATCTTGCATAAGACTCCATATACTGTATGTCTCGTGATGTCATATTTGAACTGTTGTCTCCATGTCAAACAGCCTGATGAATAGAATAGGAGATGAACAGAGAAAAGCTAGAGGGTGAATTAGTCTGCGGCAGAGTGCTTCATGCAGTAACAGACAGGAGATCAATATTTACAGACACTCCCCTGCTTTAGACAGCATTCATGTCAGAACGAACAAACAGTCCTCACAGCAAAGGTAATGTCCAGCCCACACACTACACTACACACTCACACAGACAAAAAGTATACACTCTTTTTCTTACCTTGTCCCCCCTCCCTCTCCCTTTCATGCAGACACTCCGCCTTGAGACAAAAGCACAGGTAAAGCTTGACAAAAGGTGTCTATGGATCTTTTGAGTCACACACAGCAACCAATGTCTACATTCACCCTGCAATTATCTCCTTACAGACCTAATCCTGGCAGTTAAGTGGCTGGCTAAAAGCATGTGTACACAAACAGGGCCAGAGAGCAAGGTGGTGCATGCAGTTTATCTGCTGGCTCCATCACACACCTGATATACGGCCATCACCGAGCCTCACAGGAAGCTACTCAGTCTGACCTTACAGGAGTTGAACTACACACAAGATAATGAACGTTTGCATACTCACATTCACACAAGAACAAACCAGATTAATACACATTAAACCAGTAAATGAAGATAATAACAGCGTAGCATGTTGTGAATTTTGTGAAGTCGGCATTAGCCAAATTTGTTGAAGTGCTGAAACCAACAAGCTCTTAAGCCTGATAACTAAACACCCCTGTAGGCAACTTGGTGGCTTTGTGGTAAAATGATTCAGTACCACCACCCCCCCCACCCCCCAAGTGACACCCTTACTTCAAAGCACATTGGAGTGTTGAGTGTATGTGAATACGATGACAAATTGGTGTCACTGACGCCAGTGTATGCATCTTTCCAGAACTTGATAGTATATATTTAATCAGAATCTTGAGTCAATTCGATGGGTGCATCCCAATTCCTTTATCTGATTGTCCCTCACTCCTCACTCCTTTGAATTGATACTCACTCAATCACTGCAATTCCCAAGTGAGTGATCAGTACTGAAACGTTGTGATTGGCAGAAGAAGTTCTTGGTCCAGCTCACCAAAATTGTTGAAGCCACCTATAGCAAAATTGTAGGCATGGTTGAAAATCTTGTACATATTTTAAAACAAACAAGTGCTGAGTTGTTTGTTGTTTGTCCCCATCATTTTTGTTTATGCGAACAAAGAGAAAATACAGCTGACAAAAGAGACATCTTATTAGAAAAAGTGTTCATCAAAGGCAGTATAACACAAGAGAAATATCCATTTTTTTGATTCAGTTATAACATAAGAGGAATTGGCAAAATGGGAGCCAGTCATTTTACCCTCGCTAAAATGAGGAAAACCAGTTCTAAATGGAAGAGTGAGGGAGGTAACTTGAGCCAGTGTGAATGGACTCATTGTTGCTTTGGCTTAATTAGGCGTGACAAGTGGGGCGTGAACAGATTCCCATCATTAGGCCCCCTAAAAAGCCCATTAGAATCAATGGGCCACACTCCGGTCAGACTTTCTGTCTACCAGCCAGCCAGCCTCCTGCCCCTTTCGCAGGACACTGGATATAGTTATAGCCACCCAGCCACGGCTAACTCAAACAAGGCAACTCTATAGCTGTGGCCCTAACACCCGATGTAATGCAATTGACGCCAAGGTTGAGGAAAAGGGGTAGGATGATGAGAGAGGTAGGGACATACGTGTGTGAGTGGTGGTTTGGGGCAAAGTTTGCAAGGAAGTGTGTGAACAGCAAAGTGTGTGTGTGTGTGCATATGCGTGTGAGAGAGTGAGAGTGCGCGTCCACAAGTATAAGCCAGTCTGCTCGACAGAGAACCGTACCAGACAACAGATCCCGGCAGCCAATGTGGCTGATAAACTGCAGGGATTAGCAGGCACTTCTGGAGCCCAAGTGGCCCTATCAATACAGGACCGGGCCCATTGATCTGTTGTCTGGGCGGGTGCTGGGGCTAATTCCTGGACCTTGGCTCTGAGTGCTCCTCACAAGGGAGGTGGGAGGTGGGCCGAGGTGGGGGAGAGACTGGCTGACTACAAGTGGCGCCATCCACAGACCCTACTGGATTTGAGGCTCAGTGCTTACCATACAGTATACCAACTCAGGAGCCCCATTACCACAGCATAACAGCAGAAACAAATAACCAGTCCAACACATTTATTATAATTTTCTTTAAAATCAATCATTTGTTATTTTATATCAATATGTACTGACAAGTGGTTGTACTTCAGGTACATCCACAGAATATGAAGCAGAAATGTAGTTGTTTTGAATGTGCCCCATTTTTTAGAAATAGTTAAGAATTAATACTAACGTACAATTACCAGTTCACTTTGGCCAAACATCACTTAGCTAAAAAAAAAAAAAGAACCATTATCATACTTTAATTACATTTTACTGTAAGTAAATTACTCACTCAAGCATTTGTCAGTGTCTGTTATGGAAATTGCAGCGCGTTGACAAATGGAGCTTATCTAGAGTAGAGTAGCCCGCATTAGCACCTCCATGTAATCCCTTCCTGTCAAAGATATGGCCAGCGGAGGAAGGGTAGAAAGAAGTTATTATGATAAGAATGGGGAGTTATAAAGGGTGAGGTACCTGCTGGATAAACAGAGGTAGGAGAAAACATTAGGGAAGAAATTAAGAAAGAGTGAATAGAAAAGAAAGGGTTCAGTGAAAACGACAGGCAGAGTAAATTACTTATGACTAGGCAACCTGTTTTATTTCTCAACTGACCTGAGGATGTTGTTATAGCTACATGAACACAACAGGCTGCCACAGCTACTGATATTGCTAAACATACAAAGACACACATACATCTGTGAGGCCATCCTTACAGCAGTGGTGGGAGTTTGTTAGTGCAACATAGATGTGGAAAAGAAAGGAAACTGCGAAACAGACAGCGTTAAAGATAGCACAAAATTATCGCTGTGGAAAAAGAGAAAGGGAGAAGAATGAATGATAGACAGTTTAACACTGCTGCATCATTCAGTGGTGGTGAATCCAGGAGATGAGCTCTTTCTTACTATTGAATATTTCATGGCTGAAACTGACTGACTGCCTGCCTGTCTAATTTAGTGAGAGTATCATTGCTCTCATTGCTGGTGCTGAGGTGAATGGCATCCTGTGTAGCACGCTGAGATACTGGAGCACTCACAAATAATGTACACAAGGAGGGATATGCTGTATAATGCAAAGGAAATGGGGATTTAAAAAAATGGAGAACATGAAAAAGTACTCATATTCTGTAAAAAAACAACAAAAAAAAACTGTATAGGTAACAAACATAATCGATCATGTGAATTAGGTTAAGGCTTTGCAGTCCAGTTTCACCATTTATTTCATTTAACAGCATGTTTGACAGCCGATCGCAGGCCATGCAAATAAACTGTGAGAATGGAGCAGAAGAAAGGAAACAACTACAGGCACGTTTGCGTCAGCAGAGTTCCAGAGAGGTGACACTGCACTCAGGTGACAATCTAGAAAACACAGGATGAATTGTACCTGCGCCGGAGGGTGCGGGGGGAGCGGTTGCACATGTGCCATGCTATAATAACATGTTCAACCATGCACAACAAAATTAAGGATTGCGTCATTATGGGGTATGGTTATGGTTACCTCTGTGGAGCCAGAAAAGGTGCATTTGGCATCGAAAAGAAAATTTCGTTTCGAAAACAAAAGCTGAACTTGATACTTTTTCCATTCTGATGTTTAACAATGACAATGTTCAGATTTTTCCTTCATATCAGTCTTTCTTTTTTATGCTGTCAGTTTTTCCGTTTCAACTCTCTGTCAAACAAACAATAGCAGAGAGAGGCGGACCCAGTGCAGAGTGACGTTCTCTCCTTAGTATTCAGATTATACGTTAAGCACGCTCTCCTTGCCCTCGCCCCCAAACCCTTCTCTCCACGCCGAAACATTAACACGAGCGTAAAAAAGAAACTCTCACTAAAAAAAGAGAGACATGAAGAAAAAATCGGAACATTGTCATTGTAAAACATCAGAATGTAAAAAGTATCAAGTTCAGGGTTTGTTTTCATAGCCAAATAGTCTTTTCAGTGCCAAATGTAACTGTCACTGATCAGTGACAGTTTTTGGCACCTGAACTCCCAAACCGCAACTAAGTCTGGTTGTCTCTGCCGCGGTTTGCTCAAGTACAACCATCAATGTAATCTAATGTTAGCTAGCTGTCGTGTATTAGCAATGGTTAGTGATCGCTCCAGCAGCTCCTCTGCCAGACTAGCATAACGTCAGTTAAATTTAAAGTGTAACTGTCACTGTTCTGGCTCCATATTCCTCCGCATAGTTTAAAAAAGGTTGCATCTACCGGTGACTTCTGCGTTCACTGAGAAACCTGAACTTTTAGTGAGGCCTGTGAGGCCTTCCTGCTGTGATAATCCCTGGTGTGACCACAGAGCCTCCTTCAGCACAAAATGTTTTGAAATACTTTGAGGAGCGCATTCGGGACGGAGAGGCTAAGTGGACTCGTTATAGTTCGGCAAAGAGGCTGAGTGGACTGGTTACATTAGGCCTATTCTTGGAGAATGAACGAGAAGAGAAGTGCGGAGGACATCCGGTGCACAAGACTCGTAGAATGCCGTTCAGACAGGTAAGTAGAACAACAAACTTAATGACTGATCTAACACATTGTACAGAGGAGAAGTGCGTAAAAAACTGTGCAGCTTCCGTGGTTTATATTGTTAAATTATACATCTGGTTATTTCTACTAAAACCACACTGAGGAAGACTGTTTATGATTGGTCAGTTGTATGCGCAGACTGTGGCATCTTTAGAAATGGAACTTATTGTTGGTTTAACATAAGGACTTGGTGGCATGACGTGTGTAGCTACTTGTCCATTGTAACTGACCTACTTTTTACTGTACATTTTTACACACGCTTTGGAGAATACATACTGCCAAACAAGAATCATACACTCTGTTATATTTGTTCATAAAAGAAAATCCAATAATATGCCAATTACAGTAAAGAATGTCAGAATCAGGCCACCACTGTGACGTTACAGCTGACATGTTCTGTGTTTTACCTCTTCTTCCTCAACAGCTGCATTCACCTGTCCACAGCTGCAAATAAATGTCCCCTTGTGCAGAGTTACAACATTTTTTCAAAGGAACATATTCTGAACAACCAGCCATATCTTTATTAAGTCAGAGAATTTATAAAGTGACGTATTGACCCATTAATTGCTAAAGGCTTAGCCCAAATGTGGCAAGGGGATACATTTGAAACCAGGCATCCTTATTCAACCTGACTAGCAAGAAATGCATGTTTCCTCATTAGAAGAACAGAGTGCTACATATAACACTACATATATCCCAGATTAAATATATGTCACGTAAAATGTGTTGAAACATTTATGCAGCACCGAAAAAGAAGCAAATGACAGTGAATGCTCTCTTGACCAACTGCACACACACATAGAGAGGATGCTGTGTTACTCTGAATTGTGATATTCAGACATCTTTATTGATCTTTCTTGTGATCAAGAACATCCGTTGACTTGAAACGTTATGAGTGAATCTGAACGTTAAAATGAAGAAGCATGACAACAGGTGGAGCTGTGACATAGAGTCTAAAATATACCGCTGAATTTTACTTTATGAATAGCCTATAGTCAGAAGTTAAGTATGTGTTCTCTTATTTCAACCGCCATTCCACCTTGTCACCACTTTCCCTCATTTCCCCCTTTCTGCCCTTACTGGGTCATCTCAAACTCTCTCCATCGACTCTCATCTTTCACTAGAACCATCCCCCTAAAATCAACTCAAAATAACGTTTCACCTCCAAATTCCTTCCAGAGACATCCGTTACCTCTCTGCGCCCTTCAGAGAGAAAACCCATTCATATTTGATTCACGTCTGAGCAGAAATGGCAGTAATGTCTCCCGTAATCATGACAAGTGTAATCAGGCGGGCTTTTGATGGGCTAACGGTTGGACGCGTGCTCCACTACTGTGTCAGGAGTGATATTATATTTGGCAGCTGTGTCACATTTTTCTAAAAAGCTTTTCTTTGATTTCCAGACAAAAAGCTCTTGAGTCTCCACTGACATTTAGATCCATTTTCCTTTGTTTCCGTACTTTTTCGGTCAGAGAAGAGAAAGAGGTTCGGTCTCGTTTTGAAGAGGGTTTTCTTATATTCTTCAAAAGTATTGTTTTTATGTATTGTCTCGTGTCGAATGTATAAAAATGTATTAACTTGGATATATTTTATACAACAAGAGGATTACTTATTTAAAAAAAACATACAAATATGTCAGACAAGTATACATAAAATAGATAAAATATTGTTTACAGACCTAGTTAGGAGTTTTGACAAATATTTTTCTTTCGAGTTGTTCCTAACAGTTTTATCGTAATAATTTTCATTTTCCTAATTTCACACACATTTATAGCTTTTCATTAAAAATTATTTGGAAAACCATTGCACCCTTAGGTGCCTAGAAGCACTAAGCAAAACTGAAATAAAAGAATCAGTTGCATTGCAAAAAGTATTTAGGATGGCTGAAAACATCTAAAATACAGAAATTAGCAACTTCAGACCACATATATAGACTGCTGCATTTACTCCCTCTTATATTATTTCCTTCCATAGTTTAAGTCTAATCATTTTCATTGGCTAACAGTTAGTGGGTTTCTTGTTAATCAACTTATCCTCACTATGCCTAGCTGCGCTGGATTGAGCCTTACCTTATTTTGGTTAAAGCAAAACGCAACTGTATATTATTAAAAAGGAGGCATTCCTACAGGTGAAACAGATCTGCGATAGGTGGAAGGAAAAAGGGGGGGAAAAATGTTGGCTGCTGAAATGGCTTTAATGTGTCATGTAACCGCGACAAGTGTGAGATCAAGCGGGTTTTGATGGGCTAACTGTTGAAGTGCTCTCCACTCACATGTCAGGAGTGATATTACATTTGGCAGCCTTGTCACGTTTTTCGTAAAAGCTTTTCTCTGGTTTGCTGACAAAAAGGTGCTCTTGAGATTCTGACGACATTTGCTCCCATTACCTTTTCCCTCCTCTGTTAGGGAGGGGAGCCTTCACAGACTTCAGCCAAGCAAATCTTCAGACACAACCTGCATTGATGTGGGACGGGGATCAATGGTAAATCAATAAGAATTCATTCATTGGCTGTGCATCATCAGGAATCATCTTCCTCTGTAGCTTTGATCCAATCCTTTCCAGCAGAAATACGGATACTCTTCTCAAAGCAATGATCTGAGATGAGCTTGTTCACTGCAGATTGTTTCTCCATGAGGCCCTTGGCATCATGGCCTGTGTACATATGTGTGCAAATGACCGTCCACGCACATGTGTAAGTGTTTGGTTTGCACGCTGTTTGCAAATGTGTCAGGGGCCCCGAATCCTCCTAATCAGGCCTGACACCACACCAGAGGCCCCTTATGCAACCCCTCACTAATTTCAACCTCACCTGCAACCTCTCTCTACTACGCCTCCACCGGGCTGACAGGGGCCAGA
Source organism: Nannoperca australis (assembly GCA_036023655.1). Classification (NCBI taxonomy): domain Eukaryota; kingdom Metazoa; phylum Chordata; class Actinopteri; order Centrarchiformes; family Percichthyidae; genus Nannoperca; species Nannoperca australis. Next base: position 14,276 of record JAVQJD010044119.1, read on the forward strand.
CTGTGGCTCCAATCAATCCCCGCTGATGGCAAATAGCTTCCAGAGCTTTGCCAAGCCTATTATTTCCCACCCAGAACCCGCGCAGGCTCAGGTGAAATTGGCCAAGCTGAAAAAGAAGGACTGGGGTCATCCTGGGGCTGGTATAATTTATTATAACCACACACTCAAACACACACATACACACAGACATCAGAGCAATTACCCTACCATTTGCTGAGATTCTGACAGCATAAGTGCAGTCATACCAATACACGTTAATGCTATCATATGTATTTAAATTTACACACCAGGAGGAAGTGAGGGTTCTGGCCTAAACAAACTCAGGATGCCAGGGAGTGTGGGTCTTAAAACACATTTCCACAAGGGATCAGGTGACTTCTGATGAGCGCTAGTTATAGTCTTGGATATCTTCCTCAAGTGCATCCACATTGCCTGGATAATCATGCAGGCAAGTCAACCGAGGCTCTGAGGGAAATATTACGTCAGTTTTCTGTGATTAATAGAAGCGAAAAAAAGTAAATTGACCTAGAAATGTGGTTATTTTCTCCGCCTATGAATGATGAATTCAACAATGCTAAGATGTCATATGAACTGACACTGCAAGATCGCCGTATCTCATCATTAGACACATGGACCGGCTTTCCTTTCAAATGTTAGCTACTGAACTCACTGTGATTCTGAAAGACCACAGCCAGCCGTGCTATGATTGACTACTCAGAGTTCACTTTCCCACCTCTGAAGTGTCATGGTTCTCGCTTTTTCTTTCCTTCTTTTTTTTACTGCATTTGCCAAAAACATACATGCCCTTAAGCGACAACCAAATTGAACCATCTATGTCTTTTTCCCTAAATCATCATGTCCAAATCTGCTCCCTCGTCAGAATAGAATGATATGTTTACAGAGGACGAAATGAGCTTGCTTTTAAGCTGCGCGTGAGCCCCTAAATAATTTCCATGACTGACACATGGCTCGCACATGCAGTGATTCGCTTTCACCCCCTTACCCCCGCATGGACCTACCACTGCAAGCAGGGATTGTTCCTCCCACAAACTACTTTGCTGTCTCTCCCTCTCTCTTTCGCTGCCTTGTTCAGCTTGTTGAAGAAGATGCTGATGAAGAATTATGTTTTGTTTGTTTTAGTTGGAGGTGAGAACATATTTCACGTTGTTGTAGGTCGTAAGGCAACTCGAATTCTATGTGGCAAGGGGAGGAAACATGAGCCTTTAAAACTCTTTAAGTGATTCCCTCACTGTCTTGGCCTCGGGTCAAGGCTGGACTTGTTTCAACACACCCAAGCAGGACAAGGCTCAAAGCTATACATCGACGGGGAAGTGATTTGTAAGGGGTCATTGGGGCAACATATGGTCACAAACTGAAGGAAGACATGAAATTATTGTAGGCTTTCTATAGAGATCAAATGATGCATGAATGACTGTGTCTGGACCTTCTTGTTAGTGTGAACTTGTGAAGTAAACACATGGTTAAACATTACATTTATGAACCCCTCTCTCTCTTTCAGTATCTCACTCACACTCACACTCTCACAAACCTACAATCACCTGCTCCAGCCTGATCATATTTCCGAATATGAGCACTGCACCTATAGGTCACGTCTTCAGATGTCAGTTGCCAAGTACAGGGTGATCTTTACCAACCACAATCTGCTTCTGAATAGCTCTCTTTCTTTTTCTGCTTATACAGAGTTCATTTTAGGGACGTGACCTTCAGAGTGATAAACCACCACTATTACCGTACACGTCTGGGAAAACACAGTTGGGGCTTTCCTGTTGCAGGACTCAGAGTAACACCAAAAAACTGCTTCTGATTGGCTGAACTAGTCAAAAGGCAAAAAACTTCCAGGGACATGATAAAGGGCGAATAAATGAATGCAGTGTGTGCGCGAGCTGAATCCCTTGTGCCCATCTTGGCCACCCTCCAGTTCAACTCAGCTGAGTTCTCATACGAGGAGGAGATAATTGCTCCAGTGATCACTGTATGAGAGGGATTTAGTGTTGCTAAGAACCAACAAATGTCAAAACACCCCTGACCCTGCAACCCTTCAGTTGTCTCTTTTTTATGCTCTCAACTGAGAGCCTTGTGGTCAGCTCATTAAGGGATTTAACACGTGATTATGCAGCGTATGTATGGGTGTTTTGGGGCCGTGAAAGGGAATCTTTGAGTATGAGCGTGAAGAAATACAATTACTCTCTCTGTTGCTCCCTTTCTCTGGCTCTCTTTCCCTCCTGTCTCTGCTCTCTGTCTCCTTCACCTCATCACCTCTCAGTGTCTCACCACCGTGAGGGAAGGAAGCCATGAGGAGCATCACAGCCTGATTTGTTTAACGTACCGACTTCTTCTATGAAGTGTGTGTGTGTGTGTGTGTGTGTGTGTGTGTGCGCGCGTCTGTGTGTGTGTGTGTGGGTGGGTGCACGCGCACATGTGGGACACAAAGAATCAGTCAAAGAGGAAAAGAGAGAGATGGAGAGAGAGGAAGAGAGATGAGACTAGATATCTGTAATAGCATATTTGACATGAGGTCTGGGTGAAGAGGTGGTAAGGCTGGATGAGGTCCATGCTGCACGCATACACAAACACGTATACACACACTTATCCCTGGAGTGTGCCCCTCCTTGTCAGCCAAGTGGTGCTACGCTTTGATCTTGATACTATGGGTCAACCCAAGCCCCCATCTCTCTCTCTCTCTCTCTCTCTCTCTCTCTCTCTCTCTCTCTCTCTCTCACGGCCTCCCTCCCTCCAGCCGTCTGGATGGCTGGCCCGACAGCCTTGGGCTGTTTAGGCTCTGGAGGGATCCCAATTTCCTCTTCTAATCATGACATCATCCTGCTTCAATAGGTTAAAGATGTGGCCAGGATATTCCCTGCTTCCTTGTTCTGCAGCCTCCCATCAAATTACACACATTACATGTTGCCAGCCGTGCCAACAGACTCTATTAGACTGTTTTTTTTTTTTAAAACACAAAAAAACAGCAGGAGCTGGCGCAAATGTGGAAGGAATGTTGTTTGGTTGAAGGGTAAAATCATGTGTAGCTGGCAACCGAATGTGAACATATTTAGAGAATTTGTGCTTTTTTTTGTGATGCAAGTTTCAGTGCAGCCCATATCCAGGTCATGAGGTAATCCAATAGTGCCGTTCATCAGTAGTTTGGAGATTGTGTCCCAGCCTCAGACTTGATTAAAGGCTAAGGCTGATTAGAGGTGAAGAGTAGCCGTGGCCTGCCCGGCCTGTCAATATCTGTTAAATTCACCTCCACCAGCTCGACTAATCACACCAAGAGTGGCTCATCTGGCCCGCTCTCTGCTGAACTGAGGGCTGTAGCTCTTCTCTTTTCATGTGTTTTGTTTCACCTCTTTGCTACAACACTTTACTGCGCTAAGTGAGTAATGAGAGAAGCCCAGATTGCAATCAAACTTTTCATTTTCAGGCCGTCCGACAGCTGTGCTCAGCCATCAAGCACATAATGAAACAATGTTACCGGAACAATTCAGGCCAGTATCAGCATTGCCATCACGAGGGTAGCTCCAGTCATAGCAATTGTTCAAACCAAAAGAAATCAATTTGAAAAATGGTGTGTGTGTGTGTGTGTGTGTGTGTGTGTGTGTGTGTGTGTGTGTGAGTGTGTAAGAGTGAACTTTTTTGATAAAGAAGATGGCACAACATAGTTCAGTATAAACACTTTTTACATTTTATGTACATTTTATAGTAGCTTTTACATCGCAAAGAGAATCAGATGTAACAAAGATCATAAGTTACAGCACATAAGGATTTCATGAGTTACCCCTAATGCTCTTTTTATGTGTTTAGGGCCTTTACCTGCCTGCCAATGAAAGATCCTGCCAAATACATCTCTTTTAATAGCTCATATCTGACAAATGTATCTGTGCTACAGCCTTCGACTCTACTATGACTACAAATGTACATGCATTTTTGTAACATATTGGAATTTCCATTCGGTTTTGCATTCTTGGCATACACTCGTAAATGCACGTATCTGTTTATAGTTGGGAAGGGAGGTAGCAAACAGACCCAGACTTTTGACCAGAGGGTCGGTGGTTTGACTAATTATATTACTTCACAGGAAATGCTTTTGGGGAAAGTGAAGTGAATGCTATTCCTTATCTAAACAAATCCCAGGGCACTTAAAAGGTCAATCTGAATTACACTGCACGTTGCTGCTGCACTGTTCTTTTGTATTTTCCAACTCACATGCATGTTGCACTTCTGGTCACACAGCATCATAAACAGTAAAGACTGGTGAAAGCCTTTTTCACACCTCTTGTCATATCTGGATACACATAGAAAAGGTTCTGTAGCGTCTTTGCCAACACGTACAAGCTGTAAAAAGATCACATTTAAGTTCATCACAGTGTCTCTACTGCCTGCTGCAGTTTGATTATCAGCTCATAGAGATTCAACGTCATACTTACTGCCTCATATGCTGCCTGTACTCCATTTCAAACATGTAAGTGGCTTTGCAGGGACATTTTTTTAAAGTGCATCAGGTAGCAACTTCTCAAAAAATGATAACTGCCGATACGGCAAAGAATGGCTGTAATACATTCTGATTTACTATTTTGAGGTTTTAGGTTTATGCTGACTTTATCCCTCTGAAGTTATGGTGGCTTAGTTATTGCGCTTTCATTTAAATGAAAACTACACCCAGATTTAAAGGAAACCTAGCACATAAAAGTCTGTGAGCTAAAAGCCTCTAGATCCTGCTGATACAGCAGTCTCCCTCTGGTTGCCTTTGCTGTTTTAGTGTGAATCAAAAGATCGTTAGAATTTGGGGTCACATTTCAATGTTATATCAAATTAAAGAGGATACACAGCGGCCTGTCCTCTCACTGCAGCTGCAACCATGCTTCACAGCAGTAAGGCCTCCCGTACCCTCAAATGAACTGTCCAAATGAATGGCTCCATCATTGCGAGCAGTTAACATCCTCATCCACCTGTTACTGCATCAGCTAATGACAAGGTCTCATGGGCTCAACTTAGAGAAAGGTTCAATCCGCACCCCTCGCCCAGAAACCTGAGCCTTGAATTTTAAGTCCTCAGAGGGAGGCTTTCAGCCCAAAGCAGGCCAAAAAGGATCTACAGCTTTTAAACAGACCCGACATCCTCGCCAAACCGTAGCACTTCCACTTCCCACTGGTTGGTAAATTATGGATCATTCAAATTGCAACAACACGCATGCTGGTCACTAAGAGTATTTATCACACCTGTCCTTTCCATCGGAAGTGATATCAACATACTCAGATTTTATGTAATAACACAGATTTTTATCAGTTCTTTTATGAGGTTTAAGTTTACATAATCACTGGGTTTATTGGTAATTTATAATATTCATCTATATTATTATATTAAATTATTTAGTTATAGAGAACTTTTCAAAATCCATGTTACAAAGTGCTTCACAAAGGCAGCAAAATGAAAATAATTTTCTTGGTGTTATGATTTTCCTCATTATTTTTATCTCTATTCATTTAAAAATAATTCATTATTTCAATCGACTGTGGAGATTTTGACATTATTTGCCGCAATGGCTCTCAAAAAGAACTGTGACACTGTAACACTTTTTTATTTGCATAGGGGCAATAAATACTTTACAGCTCTTAATTACAGGCAATTTGCAAACCATCTTGGAATTATTTTCAGACCATTATCCATAATTTAAATCTAATTAGTTTAGCTTCAGTGGTGACCACTGTGTGAGTGCTGTACTTGACATGTGATTTAATTCATCACCCTTTTTATTGTCAATATTGTTTTAAATTAACACGTCTTAGGTTTACAGTGGGTAAAGTACAGAGGAAACTCAAGCTCCTGACAGTTTTGAAGATGCCTTGAGAATCCATGGAAGGTTAGTGCTCAGACATTTACTGTAGTAGGCTGAACGTCACACAGCCAGAGTGTGTTTTACATTAGGGAATAAGAGAGTGATACTGTGCTTGAACCTGGCAAGTAGTAACCTTTATGGTGGTTTGAGAGGCGGTCAAAGTCAAACTCAGACAGCCGTTTTTCATTCTTTTAACTTTTTCATCTTTCAGTCAAGCTCACTGGGGATTATGCTTTTCTCACCATTGTGATGAAGTAACACCTCTGGGATCACAATTGAAAAGCACAGCAACACTAATCAATCAGTCACCTGATATTTGTAAAAGGAACATTATACTGTCAGTTTCCTGAAAGCATTCCAGTCCAGCAAACAACATACCTTGAGTTTGATGACCAGTTAGCATGTGTACTTGCGCACTTACGAGCATATCTCCTCTTTTATTTGCAAAATGAGAAAGGTGGGAGAGGTGGGGAATTGGATTCCTCCAACCCTGCTGTTCCTAGTCAGTGCGGCTGTAGACAGCTGGGCGCCCACTACAGTTAAGATCAGAGGCCTTGATAACCTGGTCCCTGATTTATGGAGAGCAAGCGGCCTCTGCAATCACCTAATGAGGTAGAGAACGCAGAGTGTTTACATGTTTATTAGATAGCCAAAACCAGCTGGGGACACTATTCTCTCTCCCTCTCTCTCTGTCTCAGCATTCAATGTGTTCTGTCTCCACTGCATTAATCTCCACTGCAAGGGACAAGTCTGAAATTGAAATGATCGGTAATACGGTACACACAAATGTGAGTTGTTACTAAGGAACAAGACAGGAACGAATCAGGATCAACCTGATAATTAATGAATTGTTGAAGAGTAGTTAATAAATTGAGGACATATAGTAGTTAATATTGAGTTACTAGAGATCAGACTGGTAGATACTATATTAATGAGTCATAAGTCACTTTCTTCATAAGTCATTCTCAACTCTGAACTAATGACCATTCATTCATTACTAATTACTTAATAATTAATTACTCTATGCACCCCCAAGTAAAGTAATACATCATTCTGAGCAGTTACAATGCTGTCGTTTGTTACTTCACAGTAACAAAACATTTTGATTGGACTTTAATAGTTAATAGTCGAATCAAAACTTCCATAAAGCTAGCCATCCATCCATCCCCCATCCCTGAACAATAACTTATTTGTGATAAGTTGGATACTTTACATTTGTGCCATTTCTTTTTTTAAAATTTTTATCCTTCATTAGCATCTGTGTGAGAGCATCTGTGCCCCGTTAGTGATACTCACTCAGATTTTTATATTAAACATTGATCAATAAACCAAGAAAGGGCAGCTGATGTTGAAATTAAGGGAAAACAAACGCCCCGTTTTTATACCATTGCCAGTAAATAGTGGCCAGTTAATAGAGATACACCCATGAGCGTGTAACAATGAATATTTGCTTTGTTCCTAATCAGTCTGGCACAGGTATTTATGATCCCCAGCAGACTCTATTGTCTGCTTCCACAACCAAACTGCACCAAATACTTTGCCGTTCTCATTACAGGAGGTCATGGAAAGTGTCCTCAGTAGGAGCTCGTCTACCTCAGGGCCTTTTCTCAGCTGAAGGAGACTGGAACTTACATGGTACTGCAACTTCTTGGCGTCACACACTGCAACATCAACATTTAACAGTTTTATCTAAGCCTGTCTCCGCGCTGGTAATTCAGCTGGTGTTTTTGTGTATGTATGCACATTTTCAGTAACCGGTGCTCACTGGAAATTAAATCTTATGATCCCTGCTGCTGGCTAGTCTCTTAAAACTAAAAGGAGGAATGAGTGGTGGTAAAGGCGGGTACTGTGGCTTGTGTATGCATACACAGATGACCTCTCTTTCAACAATGTTCTCTAGGTTACAGTGATAAATGTTCAAATAACACATGTGTACACACACACACACTTTCCCATCAGCATCTCTGGAATCCCTCCACACCTGGGAAAAACTATTTGCTGTCCAAAAAAGTTAATGCACAACAGACCCTTCTCTCACTCTCTCTCTCTCTCTCTTTCTCCATTTGGCCTTGTAAAACCTTCGCAAATCAAATCCGCTCTCCATCAGGGTTTTGTAATTGTTTTTGTAAGAGGAACAGTGGTTCTGAGGGCTTTCAGAGCTTGTCTTTCAATTCGACAGGATCTCCGTTGCTGCTTGGTTCTTGTTATCTGCTGCTACTAGTTGCGAACAGACTTTGTCAGAATCCCTGCTGGATGTATCGTAGTTTTACAGGTCTTCTGACTGTTCTTGAAGAATAGGGGACCTCTCACACTAAGATTACTTTCATCATACTGGAACTTGTTTTTGGCTTCTTTCCTAGAAAACGGGATGTATCAGGGCTTAATCAAACATTCAAGGGCTTGAGAATTAACTTCAGCTCCCCTACCTAAGGCTCTGACCCTCTGTTTGGTTTCTCCAAACTGTACCTTAACAAAAGATTCCAGCTCAAAGACGCACAAATATAACATACACATACGTATGTCCTTGTACAAGCAAAGGCACACACTTTGTTGCTGACTGGCTTGAATTGTGAGCCTTCAACAAGGAATTCAGCTGTTTTGCTTAGGTGACACACACTTTGAGCAGCAACAGATTTACACACCTATTAGTTTTACACAGCTACAGTAACATGCAGGCAATGCTTGAGGAGCTCGATCATCAAAGTCTGTCCTCTCAACTTCTTTCTTCCATCTTCTCTTTTGCCCTTAAATGCCGACCGACCGGCGCTTCTAACCAGGCCCGACCCCAACAAATCACTCACTTTTATACAATTACCTCCCGCTCCCTTCCTGCGCATGGCTGGGTGCAAGTGTCGCCCGTCTGCCTGCCATTGTGTGCTAATTTTAGGCCCATTATTCGCTGTAACAAATGTGCAATGGGCAGAGTCACTTTCACATTAATAGTTTTCACCCAGGGGGGAAGTCTTCCCCCTCATCATGGATCAAAGGTCTCCTCTATTGTATCTAACTTCCTGTTTCCCTTTTTAGCCACTGTGTGTTGTTTTTTCTCACTTTCTCAACCTGGACCAAACGACACGGGCGGGTCAGGGCTTCAAATTGGACACTGCTGTGAGTGACAAGCATGAGGAAATGCCCTTTGACCCTCTCGGTGATTGCGGCAGAGTTGGCAGGTGATTTGTGGAATTAGAAGGAGATGGGCGGAGATGTGTAAAGTGAAAGCTCACGCTCTTGATATCATGTGTCCACAGAGAAATCTGGAATCCATTGTTGTACTGTCAGCAGAGGTGTCCAAATTTGATAAAATGCATCGTCACCTTTCTGCAGTTCAACTTCCACAGATGGTAAATGATACAGGCTGAGCAGCTGAGATTACCGGTCTCGGTCTCACCAAAATAAGCTTTTTTAGAGTAGAATGGGCAACTGTGTGCTCTTGGCAGCGCTCTGATAATTTAACCCAATCACAATGTAAAGGTAATGCCAACTGCACTTTTCACAGAAAAGGTTTCTGCCTTCACCTCCAATGAGTTACGGCTCTGGAAGACTGATGTAACTGTGTGTCACAGGAAGCTGTACGGTGTTGCCGACTTGGAAGACCCTCGTGTCACAAAGCTAAACAAATCTCATCTCACCATTGTACTGTGACCAACTGACCCAACACATGACTCCTATGAATCACATGGACACGTCTGTAGGGAGGATAAAAGGCAATAAATAATCAGGCAGGGAAAGGTCACCATTAGGGCCAGAGTCAAAAAAAATACACTTAGATGTAAAGGATAATTCCAGTTTACTCATCTTTATTATATATTTATATAGTTTAGCCATCATTACTATTGGTTATAATAACATGACAGGGCAAGAAAAACAAGCAGTCAGACGGTCATACAGGTTTTAAACAAACCCAGGGTTAGCCAAACCTATCAGTTATGAAGTTACTAAATATGGTTTATATTATATCCTGTCTCAAAAGTTCTGGCAGAAATGAATCAATTTATGTTTTCTTGGTGATCTGTTTACAGCTTGATCTTTCAAGCTCTTGTCCCTTTTTGTCTGATGAGTGAGTATATACATATAAAGATACTGTAAGCTTGGCTTATGGATGATATCAAAAGGACCTTACTGATTAATACCTGCTTACACTAGTCTTACTAGGCTTTATCCTCCAAAAGACACCCTCCAATAAATGGAAACTGTGAACGCACACACTCAGCAAAGCATGCCATGCTTTTTGAATTTGTAATAAGTATAAATAAAGAGGAGTAGGACTGAGAAGTTCCAACACGGCTCAGCGAGGAGGCATTTCTCCGAGCCCAGTGATCCTGTAATTAGGGCCACACAGAAGGTGAAATTGCTGATTGCTGAGGGGGTGACCTCTCGGGTGATGGGGCATGGCGGGATATAGGAGCTGCGGCCAGTACTGCGGCTATGGGAGTGTGTCATCCTCTGCCATGTGACGTGTCCATGTTAATGCAGAATGTCCCCTGTGGGACAGCAAAGGCACTGAGCCCTGCAGACCTAGAGAATGAGCGGTTTGCTCGTGATACTTTAGGTCAAACATTCTCCTCCGAGCAGTCAAGGCTGATGATTTCACAGAAACCGTGTAGAGAGCCACAGCTAAACTTAAAGTACATAAAAAATATTGATTCTTATTATTAATATTGTATACATATAACATTTAAAGAAGAATTTAAACCAGTTTGCGTTTCACCTTTCTTACTACTTCACCAGTAGCATCGGAAGTGAATACACAGAACTGAAGGACTAAAAATAGAAAACTAAACTGTTTAGTCCACTGGAATGAAGAGGTGATGGAATCGTTGATTCCCATCGTTTCATTTACATTTAAAACTTTCCAGTGGGATCATTTTCACTACCATTTTGTCATCATTACATTTGAAATTTGAGTTGCCACTTACTTGAGTACAGGTTGCTGCTTGCAATTTTCATAATTGCCAGATAACGGAGAGAACGAGAGAAAAGAAAAGAAAATCATAAATTAATACGATTATCAAGGAATATCCAAATATGTTGTATTCCTGCTGCTTAAATACCAGATCTGTATAATGGCAGCCTGTGAAAGATTATGCCAAACAAACTTGACGGCTTGTTTGTGTTTCCATGATTTCAATTAACACCTGTTCTGCTCTTATGACACCTGTATTCTACAGGTGCAGTTTGACTACTGCAGCGCAACTCTTCACCAGACACTGTGAGCATATTCTGGCTGATTTTGATCTGTAAATTATAAAGAGGGCAATGTGTGCATGTGTGTGTGTGTGGATGGACAGGGGATCCCCAGGAATTCATCATTCACAGAACAGGCAATTTGTCAGTTAATACTACACCACTGAAAAGGGAGATTTTGACAAATAATTAACGCTTCTAAGCTATATAGCTAAATAAGCTATATTGAATCCACCTGGACCTGAATTTCCTTTACCCATTCACATGCTATAGTTGTCTCTGTGCTGGACTCAGACTCTGTCTGCTTCTTCAGCCTCAGTGCCAAAGCCAGCATGTCTTTCTCTGTTACCCTCAAATGGTAAGTTGTTATAGCCACACTGGGCTCTGCCTGAAACGAGCACAGATAAATTGACTTTATCCTCTTTTGTAAAGTTCAGGGGTCTGACAGACACACAGATGGGGAAGAATATCTCTGAGCATCTGTATGTCATGGAGTCATGAGGCATCTCGTGGGGCATGTTTAGAGAATGTAGAGTGGGGTTGTGGGGCAGTGGGGGGGGGGGGGGGGGGGGGGGGGGATGTTGGCTGGAGGCCGGGGGGGGGGGGGGCAGGTTGTATTTTTTTTTTTGTGGTTTTTGTGTTA